>PVKC010017610.1:0-20106 GCA_004027635.1 Crocidura indochinensis | reverse complement strand
CACGTGGTGAAGGTGTACAACCGCCAGACTGTCCAGGTGACCTCACTGTGCCCTGTCCCCATCTCTGCCGGCAAAGGAGGGCTTGGCTCAGCAGAGGGATTCATGCCTTTGGTGTCTAAGCTCCTGGACTCAGGAAGAAGTGGGCTAAGATTCTGCTCAATTCAGGAGGAAGAGGAAGAGGGCTAAGACTTGCCCAACAGTCTAGGTTCCTATGGTTACAGGCTCCCTTGTTCTGTGTTTGGGTGAACCAAGAGGAAAGGGCTCATCTAACAGAATTTTGGAATGTCCGAGTCCCTGATTTAATGTGACTCCCCATGCAGCCAGTTGCCCCTCAGCCCCACTGCCTGATGCCCCCCCCCACACACACACACACTTGGCCTCCACCCCTCCTTGTCCCAACTTAGCACAGATTCCCTTGCACCCTCACACTCCCACATCCCCGAGAGTCCATCTTGGACTGAAAGGAAGAGGAAGCCTTGGGGGAAGTGGGTTCCTGAGGCACTGGTATGACCGAGGAGGTGCAAATTGGGCTTCCCTTCGCAGGTGAGCCTGATGTTGAATACTTGGCCCGTCATCTCAGCCTTTGCCAATGACCCCGATGTGACCCGGGAGGCAGCCACCAGCTCCGTTCTCTTGCCCCTGGACCCAGGGGATCGAGTGTCACTGCGTCTGCGGAGGGGAAATCTTCTGGGAGGCTGGAAATACTCCAGTTTCTCTGGCTTTCTCATCTTCCCCCTCTGAAGGCTCCGGCCGATCAAGGACAGAAATCTAGCCCTGACCTTCGCCCTCTGCCCTCTACTGCCCCAGAAGCAGGATCTTTGGGACAGAAGAAATTCCCCCAGCTGCCTGTATTCAGCCATCTTGCATGGGACCCTGTGCCAAGTGCCCAAGATGAAGAAAGAATAGATCTGTAGTAGGACCTGGTCCAGCTTCAAAACACACACAACACACACACACACACACACACACACACATATACACACACATCCCTCTTGTCTCCATTTCTTTGTACTGCACCCCTGGAGTATAGGTATCAACAGGGAAGGTGTGCAGCTTTACAGGGTCTGCTCCTCTGGCTCTTTCCCTTCCCCAGTTTCCTGTGCGGTGTTATTTGGGGACAGGTGGCACCGGTGGCCTGATGGGCCCCCGACAGTTTCCCAGATGGACCAGCCTCAGCTGACCTGGCAGGCCCCTTCCAGTGAGGAGTGCAGCATCAGGGATTTACCACAGCACAATCCTGAGCTGATACCAGCAAGGTAGGGATCTAGCAGAAGACCCAGCCACAGGCAAACAGCCCACAGGGGGTGGCCACAAGTCCTGTGAAAATGGTGGCTGAGAAGTAGGAAGGAGACACACACCCAGTCTGAGAAGGGGATGCAGGTTTTATGTGATTGGAGCAGCCAGCTGGCAGGATACTCAGGTATCCATTTGTGCCAGATCCCTGCTTTGCCTGTGACGTGAGGTGAGCATGTGTGCTCTGATCAAGAATAGGTGTACAGGGCTTCCTTGGTCAGCTCAGAGGGTGGTAAGCCCCGCATGGTCAAGTATGGCTCTCCACTCATGCAGCATAGCCATCTTGCAATGCTTTCATTGTCTTACAAGCTTTAATCTCCATTCCCCAGTCACACACACACGCACGCACACACACACACACACACACACACACACACACACGTCTTCACTGTTCCTCTTCTAGACTAACATCTCCTCTTTCCTGATTTGTGCCATTGTATTTGCCTTCCTAAACTCCCTATTCCTTTGGAGACCCTCCTTCATTTCCTTAGCCAGTATTATAAACTATGTGTATGTCTGTGTATGTCTTGCCTCACTCACTGTTCCCTTAGCCCAGCATGGAGAAATATATTAATAAAGTAACTGGAGAATGACGGTCAATGAGACACAAGATCATTAAAGATGCCATTACAATTACAGTTGAATCAGGGACTACAGGATATAGATATGTAAGTAGTAGAGAAGATACACGCAAAAGATATTAGAGTGAAATTTTAAAACCTAGGTTTGGAGTTGGAGAGGTAGCATGAGATTAAGGTGCTTGCTTTGCATGCAAGTGACCCTGGTTTGACATCCCTGCACCACATATGGTCCCCCAAGCACCACCAGGGTTCAGGTCACTCTTGAGCCCAGAGCCAGGAATAGCCCCTGAACTCTTGCCAGATGTGGCCACAATAAAATTAGATCTATGTCCAACAGAAAATATCATATTAAATTTGTGATTTTCAAAGGAATTAATTTTTTCAAGCATTACTGAAGTAAAGTAAAGACAACATCAAGAAAAAATTGGGGGCTGGAGCAATAACACAGCAATAACACAGTGGTAGGGTATTTGCCTTGTATGACACCAACTCAGGTTTGATCCCTGGTATCTCATATGGTCACCCAGCATGCAATTTTTTAATGCAGAGCCAGGAGTAACCCCTGAGCACTGTTGGTGTGACCCCCACACCATCCCCCCAATAAAAGAAAGAAAAAGAAAAATATTCTATGCATACTTATTACCATATTATGCAACTTATTTGCCCCAAATCTCATTCATCTTTAAAACAACTCCTGGGGGCCAGAGTGATAGCACCATGGGTAGGGTGTTTGCCTTGTATGTGGTCAGCATCCTTTATGGTTCTCAGAGCCTATCAGGAGTAATTTCTGAGCTCCATGCCAGAAGTAACCCCTAAGCACTGACGGGTGTGGCCCCAAAACAAATATAAAAGGACGCCAAGTTCCCTGGAAAATAGCACCAGGTCTAATAACTTGAGGTTTAAAGCATATTAATGAGGACCGGAGAAATAGCACGGTGGTAGGGTGTTTGCCTTGCACGCGGCCAACCCATGACAGACAGACGATGGTTCAATTCCAGGTATCCCATATGGTCCATAGAGCCTGCCAGGAGCAATTTCTGAGTGCACAGCCAAGAGTAACCCCTGTGCACCACTGGGTATGGCCCAAAAAGACAAAAACAAACAAACAAAAATATATTGTTGACAAATGCAAGGATACTCTAGAGGGTGGAGAAATAGGACAGCAGGTAGGGTGTTTGCATTGCAAAAAACTGACCCGGGTTCAATTCAGAAACTACCTATGGTCTTTCAAGCCCTGCCAGAAGTGATCTCTGGGGGCCGGAGAGATAGTATGGAGGCAAGGTGGTTCGAATCCCGGTATCCCATATGGTCCCCTGAGCCTTCCAAGAGCAATTTCTGAGTGTAGAGCAAGAAGTAACCCCTGAGCGCTGCCAGGTGTGACCCAAAAACCAAAAAAAAAAAAAAAAGAAGAAGAAGAAGTGATCTCTGAGCTAGGAGTAAGCCTTGATCACCACAAGGTATGGCTCAAAACAACAACAAAAAAGGCAAGGATATGTTTTAAAGAGGATAGACAAATTGGAATGAATTAATTTTAGAAAAGTCCACTTAACATGCTGTGACAACTTAAACATCAAAAGGGACAGTTAGGGGCCAGAGTGGTGACACAAGTGGTAAGGCATCTGCATTGCCTGCTCTAGCCTAGGACGGGTTGCGATTCAATCCCCTGACATCCTATATGGTCCCCCAAGCCAGGAGCAATTTCTGAGTGCATATCAGTAGTAACCCCTGAGTGTCACTGGGTGTGGCCCCAAAAAGAGGGGGGATAATTAATGAAGAAAGTAAATATTTAAAAATCCCCAACAAATGATATTCAGAAAGGAAAGAGTCACTTTACATTGTACTAAAGGGGTTTAACATACAAAGTGAAGAGTGAATTTTAAATGGTATCTTAATTTTGATTAGAGGAATATATATAATAGGTATTTTATTCATAAGATACACATATTTTTCTTTGTTTAATTAGGGAGGAGTAGATCCTGAGAGCTGTGAGTAATTCTTGAAAACATTGGAACTGTACCAAGAATGAAATAGACTGATATAGAACAACTAGGTGGAGAGTCCAACAGTATATTACAAGATGATCAATCAATCAAACTTCCAAAAGATAACAGTTCACTGATCAAACTGGGTCTTCATCTCTTAGGAGAGAAAGCCTTAATATAACCTCCTAGACATGAAATCACAGTTACAAAAATCCAAAGTAATGTCTTTGTTTGGTTTGTTGATGTTGCAAAACCAGGAATAGAACCCATGGCTTCATACATGTAAGGCAGATACTGTCCCAATGAGTCACATTCTCAATTGTTAGATTATTTCTTGGTCATATAGAAGGCTCTGCAAATAGAATTCTGAGATCAAAATGATACAACGGCGAAGACTCTTGCCTTGCATATAGCTAACCATGGTTTGATCCCTGGCACCAAGTAGTCCCCTAAATACAACTAGGAAAGACCATCAGACACAATGAGGAGTAGCCCCTGAGCACTATTTTGCACCTCCAAGAAGAGTCCTGAAATGGTGGCTTTTTTTTTTTTAATTGGGAGAAGGGGCACATTGTTGCTGGATGTTTTTTTGCCACACCCAGCAGTACTCAGGGCTTATTCCTGGTTTTGTGTTCAGAAGTCACTCCTGATGTGCTCAGGGGGGCATCTACAGTGCCAGGGATCAAATGAAGATTGACTGTGTTCCAGCTATATTATCTCTCCAATTGAGTATGGCAGTCTATGATCATCACAACCTCTTCCCCTTCTTGCTGATCTGCCATCTTCAAGCTACGTCATGACCCAATATGACTGACTGCCTTTGTTCTACCCATTACATCAAACTTATATATTCCTAGGGAGAAGGAAAGAAAATAGGACACTGTTTTCTTTAAAATTTCTGCAAACATCCAAAATTTCTGTTTGCATCCCATTGACTATAATTCAGACTCACCTGGTTAAAAAAAGAGGCTAGGAAATAATTCTAATCCAGGCAGTCATTCCAGCTAAAATGCAAGTATTATATGTATATAAAAAGAATGCCTGGGGCCGGGCGGTGGCTGCTGGAGGCTGGAGGTAAGAATAGCCAGGAGTAACCCCTGAGCTCACCAGGTGTGACCCAAAAACCAAAAAAAAAAAAAAAAAAAATGCCTTAGGGTGGTGCCTTAGGGTGGGTCTGGGTGGGGCTCTGAACTTCTTAAAGGATCCCTTTCCTTCCTGGGAGCCGGGAGTTCCTAGCAGCATGGGGTTTGGAAGGCCTCTGCCCTGTCAGAGGCCTTCCTAGACAGGCCTAGGGGGGATGCGGGACTTGGGTGACCCCAGCACCCCTCTACCGCCTTGCTCCAGATCTCCAGGGCTTCCTCAGGCCACATGCCTGGGCGAACCAGCAAGGTGGGTCCCTTGGTGGAGCTCGAAGGTACCCCAGCTTTTCCCCCATTCCCCGTTCGGCTCCTTAGGGTGGGTCTGGGTGGGGCTCTGAACTTCTGTTCTCCCAGCTCCTTGAAGCAGTCATGGTAATTTTTTACCAGTCTATATCTTCAAAACCGTGCAGGGGGCTAGTGCCCCCACAGGCACAAGATACATTAATAGTACTATCATTGAATTATGTTTTTATGTTCGTAGAATGTTCATTTTATACTCTGCCCTTTCACACACCCCTAAAAAAGATCATTTTTTTTCTTTAACTCTCTCACCCCCTATCATCAATACTCCGCATTTACCCTCTTTAACTTAAGTATTGTGGAGTTCTAAGTCACAGACCAAAGTGGTGCCCTGGAGTTAACACCCCCCCAAACTATTTCAAAAGGCATAAAAAGGACACGTATGTCGTTTCAACATTTTATGTGTGTTTTCTTTGACGGCTATAACTCTTGACGAAAATTATCTTATACAGTGACGATTTCCCCCCACACCCTTTATTTTTACCTTTTTTTCTCTTTGTAAACTATTCAATAGGGAATTTGGTGAAAGAATCCCTCAGTTTAATACTTATGTTTGAACCAAGTCATGGATATTGTTGGATGTGTTCTTACGCCCCCATATACTCTGATAACGCCACGTGGCTTTATTTTTTTTGTTTGCATAGGCACATTAAAACGGGACAATACTATACATACAAATAAGTTTTTATCTAATAGAGATGGGAACACACAAATCTTGTAGTGCAATGGGACCTCACACCCTGAACACTGACATAAAGATCTGGCACAGGCATTGGAAGAATGGGCATTCTCCATTCACCCCTGATCTAGGGAAGACATCTACGAAACATCCAAGGTTGTCTATAACAACACCTGGAGGCAATCATCTACCATGGAAGACCCTATCGCTGTTCTGACAAGGACCTACTCAAAAGAGACTTCCCTTAACACTGAGAAGACTCAACAACAACAATGACCTGTTCACTGGACAGGTTTCTGTATTGCCCCTTAATTATGAGGTGAAATTAGAGGACACTCCACACCAGCCTGACTTCAACGTAGGATGTGCACTGCAGGATCTGCAGTACAGAAACCTGATGCCGACAATAGAGACTGCATGAGAAATAAAATTGTATTGTCACTACAATGATTTGGATTGAATAAACTAGTTTGCCAGGAGCCTAGATTTGGTCTTATGCCAGGAAACTTCAGGGGTAGGGTCTCCTTGTATTTAGACCAAGGCTTTTCCTTTCCATGTCCCCCATATTTTGGTGGGCCTATGCAAACAATATTTGTCACTCTAAAACCGTTTTTTACTGTAATCTTTTGACTCTAACCCTTAAAAAATAAACCTCTTAAACTTTTGATGTTAACTTAAACTAATATGCATGTACATGAAAATATAAAAAATACTATGCTTTTAATGTTTAAGGAGTCACATAAATCTCATGGCTTCAGGTTGCTTTGTGTACTGCCAAGAAATGTTATAATGTACTACAATCTGGGGACTTGTGGACAGAGTAATTTACATGGGTTCTGTCTTATTTTTCTTAATGTTCTTTGACTGTAAGTTCAATATTTAGGCGTCAGCAAGGGGATTTCTTCTGAAAACCCTGTTTATGGGCGATTGTCCTTCCATTATAACTTTACCTTGTCCTCTCTACATCATTGTTCTCATAATTAAAAAATAAAAAATTAAAAAAATAATAAAAGGACAGGCCAGAGTGATAGCATAGGAGTAGGGTGTTTGCCTAGCAAACGACCAACACTAGTTTGATCCCTGTATCCCATATAGTTCCTTGAGCCTGCCAGGAGTAATTCCTGAGTGCAGCTCAGTATGTGCTCAGGAATGTTTTAAAAGCAAACAAACAAACAAGCAAACAAAGAAGAATAAAAAGACAATAGGTATAGGGAAAATACCTAGAAGCTTTTGAGAATACAAATGGTGGACAAAGAAATAGAATAGTAGATAAGGCACGTGTTTGCTTGTGACCATTGGTTCAGTCCCTGGCACCTCCTATGGTTCCCTGAGCACTGCCAAGACTAATCTCTGAGTACAGAGCAAGTCAGCAATAAACCCTGAGCACAAAAAGGAAAGAAGTATAAGTGGAGTAGGTAAAATTATAAATAACTGTATAAAGTTAATATGTTGGCAGTCTATGGCTGTGTTAACAGATAACTACCAACTTTGTATCAAAAACTGTATCAGATCATTGTCCCATAATTTCTATAGATCAGAAATTTAGCAATCATGCCTGGGTTCTCTGCTCAGTTTCAACAAGTCAAAATCAGGATGTAAACAAAGTTGCTTTGCTTACAGAAAGGGAGGAATATACTTCTAGGCTCTTTTAGGATTAATTTCCTTGTAGTCAGAGTAAAATCCCCAGAGTAAAATCAGCGTAAAAGCTTGTCTCTGAGTCAACAATGACAGGTCTTCAAGCATTGCACTTTGAGCCTTTCTGACCTTCCCTTCTCCCATGTTTCTAACTTTTTATTTGGGGGGGGGGGGTCACATTCGGCAGTGCTCAGGGGTTACTCCTAGCTCTATGCTCAGAAATCGCTCCTGGTAGGCTCAGGGGACCATATGGGAATACAGGGATTTGAACCACCATCCTTCTGCATGCAAGGCAAACACTTTACCTCCATGCTATCTCTCCGGCCCCCCCATGTTTCTAACTTTTACTTCAGCTCCAAAGTTTCTGATTTTAAGGGTAATGATTTAATTGACTTAAACAATCCAGAATAATCTCACTATTTTATGGTCTATCATCTAAATTACATATTTATTAAGATGAACTTTGTTTAAAAAAGGTATCCAATCACAAACTAGATCAGATATATGGAAAAGGTGTGAGTTTGAAAAGTTCCTTGTTATAACAGCTAAATACTGACTCTAATTTTTTGTTTTGTTTTGATTTAGTGTCACACTCTGTGGTGCTCAGGGGTTATTCCTGTTCTGCACTCAGGAATCACTCCTGGAAGGCTCAGGGGATCATATGGAATAATGGGATGAAACCAAGGTCAGCTTCATGCAAGGCAAGAGCCATACCTGCTATACTATCTCTCTGGCTCCTATTGACTCTAATTTTAACCATCTTAGAAGATAAACCAGTTTCCAGATCCCAACCAAAACTTCATAATCCAAATTTTGCCTGGACAAAAATAATGTTCTTCAAGATCCTCAAATGTAAAAATCTTAACCTAGGACTGGAGCAATAGTACAGCAGCTAGAACATTTGCCTTGCTGACCTGTTGCGCTCAGGGGTTACTCCTGACTCTGTGCTCAGAAATCACTCCTGGCAAAGGACCCGGAGCAGTGGAGCTAGCAGTAAGGTATCTGCAAGCACTAACTTAACTAACCTGGTTACCCATATGGTCCCCCAAGCCAAGCAATTTCTGAGCGTATAGCAAGGAATAACCCTGAGTGTCACTGGGTATGGCCCAAAAACCAAAATCCAAACCAAAAAAAAAAATAAAAAACAAAAAAATCACTCCTGTCAGGTATGGGGGAGGGGGAAAGGACCATATGGGATAAGGGGATTTGAACTACCATTCGTCCTGGATTGGTTGCTTACAAGGTAAATACCCTACCACTGTGTTATCTCTCTAGCCCCTGACCCAGTTTTGATCTCTGGCATCCCATAGGGTTCAAGCCTTCCAGAAGTGATTTCTGAGCAAGAGCCAGGATTAAGCCCTGAGTGCAGCTGAGTGTGGCCCAAAAACAAAGCAAAAAAATTTAACCCATAGAGCCAAAGTGATAGAATAGTGGGTAGGGGCTTATTTTGCATGCAGTAGACTTGGTTCAGATCACCAGCAACCCATATATTCCCCAGAGCATCACCAGGAGTAATTCTTGAGTACAGACCTAAGAGTAACCTCTCAGCATTTCTGAGTATGTCCCAAAAACTAAATAGATAGAGATAGGTAAACGATAGATAGATAGATAGATAGATAGATAGATAGATAGATAGATAGATAGATAGATAGATAGATAGGTAGGTAGGTAGGTAGATAGATAGATAGATAGATAGATAGATAGATAGATAGATAGATAGATAGATAGATAGATAGAATAATAAACCCAGACAAGTTCAAATCTAAAATCCCCTCACAGGGGTCAGGGATGTATCACTTCAGCAAAGCACTTATCTTCCCTGTATAAAGCCCTGGGTTTGATCCTAACACCAAAATAAAGAAAAAGAAAATTTTCAAATAAAAATTAAAACCAATAGTTAATTACAGGATTAAATTAGATGCAATTCATTCTTTAATGTGTGTGTATATCTTATTAAAATGTTCGATGCATTTAGCAAAGCTGATATACTGATGATTCTCTTGAATTGTAGAGAAAAACTTAAGTTTGGGATTAATGTTTAAATAACTTAATTTCTAAAACACAGAACTTTTGACTTGCTTGTTAGACAAAAAAGTATTTAAACATGTATTGACTATACAAAATGTGTTCCATTTAGACAATTTTTACTTAGACTTTGTTTCTGAAGTAGTTAAATTAAGCAATCAATGAATCAGAAATGGTGGTTAATGTTCCTCTCCAGGTAGAAACTACCTCAGGGTTTAAGGATGCTAAGGATAAGACCCGCTGTCCATCTTCTCTGCACACACTTGGCAGCTTACGTGAAGAATCTAAGTGAGATCTAAAACCAGAGACTTTCCTGGTTTCCAGAGCCTGCTGGCTCTCCTAAACTCTCCAGGCAGTTCTTTGGTCGTTGTTTTTGGGGTTTGGGTTTTGATTTTTAGGTTTTACTCGTTCATGTTCATGTTTTACTCCTGTTTGTGCTGGATGGGGCTGAGGGAATTATGTGGTGAGGGATCATATAATGCCAAAATTGAAAAGGGCCTCCTTGGGGTCAGAGAGATAGCATGGAGGTAGGACGTTTGCTTTTTTTTTTTTTTTGGTTTTTGGTTTTTGGGTCACACCCAGCAGCGCTCAGGGGTTACTCCTGGCTCCAGGCTCAGAAATTGCTCCTGGCAGGCACGGGGGACCATATGGGGCACCGGGATTCGAACCGATGACCTTTTGCATGAAAGGCAAACGCCCTACCTCCATGCTATCTCCAGGGCCCCCGGACGTTTGCTTTTCATGCAGAAGAATGGTGGTTTGAATCCCGGCATCTCATATGGTCCCCGAGCCTGCCAGGAGCGATTTCTGAGGATAGAACCAGGAGGAACTCCTGAGTGCTGCCAGGTGTGAAACCCACCCCCCACCCCCCAAAAAAAGGTCTTCTTCATGTAAAGCTTGTATTAAGCCTTTGGAGCTATCTCTCCAGACTCGGGCAGCTCTGTGGTTTCTTTCATCAGCTTTCCTCATCTTCTGGAACCCACTGAAACCCCTTTTCTCCTTTATCACCTCTGCCAGTATAGCTGGCCTTGCTTTATGCCTCACTGAAAGACATACACGAGGCAGGATCCCTTCCTAGTCCCACAATGACAAACTCACCTTTTTCTTCCACACGTCCACTTCTGTCTGCCTGACCCAGTAGAACACGCATGCCTTCTTCTGCAAAATTGACTACTTTTTTTACCCACAAGTCAGGCAATCCCACTTCCATCTCTCTCTTCTCTTTTCTTCTCTTCTCTTCTCTCCTCTTCTCTTCTCCTCTTCCTCTTCCTCTTCCCCTCTCTCTCTCTCTCTCTCTCTCTCTCGCTCTCTCTCTCTCTCTCTCTCTTTCTCTCTCCCCCCAGCTCCTGTTTACACATCCAGCTTCTCCCTCTGGCTAACTCCTTTTCTTCAGCAATTAAATAGACTCCAAATTCTTAAAGCTAAAAGCCACAGAGTTCGTCCAAATATTGACAGAGCTAAATCACTGTGCTCCCAAAGTCCACCCTTAAGTCAACTCTGACTTCACAGGCCCCACCTAAGATGCTGTCAGCTAGTTGTGCATAACTACTACATCCCTAAAGGCAACAGCACTGCCTAGACCTTGTCTTTCTGTTCTTTAATAACCCCCTCATTTGATTCTGTGGTCTTGGAGAAACTGTTTAGATTTTCCTCTGGATTTCTCCTACACCTACCGGCTTCTTTTTCAGGCTCCTCAGCCTTTACCCACTATTGAACATTGACTTTTCTACAGGTTCTGCCCCAGGCTGCCTTCTGTGCTGACTCAGCCTCAGAAGTCCAGATTTCCATCCTTGTGTCTATGGTGTCCACATCCTTACCTCTATCCCATCTCCCTCCTCAAGCCCAGTTATCCCGTCTGAAAGCCAAACTGATGGAATTATCCTTTCCTCCCTAAATCTGCTCTCTGGCCCTATGTGCCAGGCTGTAAGCTGACCCTCCCTTCTGCCTCAGATACACACCAATCATTATCTTTCCCTCAACCACATATTGAATCATTCACTTTCATGACCTCTACCCTAGTTGTCCATACCCTTTTTCTATTAAAATATCCTGACCCGGGCCAGAAAGATAACACAACAGTAGGGTGTTTGCTTTGCACGTAGATGATTTGAACAGACAGTGGTTCTAATCCCAGTACCCCATATGGTACCCTCTGCCTGCCAGGAGGGACTTCTGAGTGCAGAGCCAGGCATGACCCAAAAACAAAAAACATCCTTAGCCCCTTAGCCTGCTGTCCCGCTTCAAACTGTACAGATTGGGGGAACCATAATGATCTGTTAGACAAATCTGTTAACAAATTCTGTTAGACCTATTTAGAACAAACCACCCCTAGAGTCCCTGAAGAGGTGGAGGCAGGTGCAGTGGTTCAGAATGAAATCCATAATTCTTAATTTAGTGTGTGGCTCCAGTTTAATGTGGCTTTACTGCTCAGGTGCTACAATCTCCTCTGGTTTGTTTTTTCACCACCTACTTAGGTATGGAAACCTATAAAATTGCATCATTATTAGCTGAGGAAGAATGCCACCCCTTGGGGAAGCAAAGGTCATGGCAATTATACCAAAACTTACCATTTATGGAGTAGGTATGATAACAGTACAGCAGGTAGGGTGCCTGCTTTGCGCACAGCTGACATAGGTTCAATCCCTGGCATCCCATATGGTCTCCTGAACCATGCTAGAAGTGATCCTTAAGCAGAGTCAGGAGTTAGCTCTGAGAAACCCCAGGTGTAGTAATATATATATATATAGAGATCAGGAAAAATCAAAATGTCACTATTTCTTGCCAGCCCTGACTGGTCTTCATTCCCACTCTGCATGCTTACAAAAAGGGACAGAATACTGGTTCCAGTTTGATCTATTTATTGACAAATCAAATGGAAAAAAAGGTCACACAAAAGAGGTATATGATCATAAATGTGATTAATGGGAATGTGTATGCCAGGAAGGGAGCTGAGGTTGAACACAGTATTCAAGGTTAGAGGAGCAGAAGCAAAGGGAAAAGGGGGAAGAGCAAAGCACGGATCCTCTACATGTCCCCTCTTTCCTTTCTCAGTTGTCTCCCCATCATTTTCTGGGCAAAGTTAACAGCTGGAAATGAGGAAAAGGCATATCTAAGTAATTTGTCTACAAGACTCAGATGAGGTGTTGTTGGAAAATAGGTATGGCTGGTTTGAGTGGCCTCTTGAAACCGTCCTCAGACCCCAACACGGGACAAGATCCAACTTAATCCTGGTCCTAGATCTGCCACAAGCTAGCCAGGTATGTTTCGGCAAGTCACTTCATCTCTGGCCTCCTTCCCTCAACTATAACATACACACACATACTAGGACTCTGCCAGGGCAAATTTAACTCTGGCTCTAGCAATGCCAACTGTTTTGGCAGCCTGAGTATGCTAGGCCAGGAGATGTGTTCGACCTAGGAGAATGTGAACAACTCCAAGTTCCAGCCAGAGAGATATGGTGTTAGCCTTCTCCTGAGTCTGCCCAGAAGCAGTGGCAACGCAAGGCTAGGTAGAAGCACACATGCCAGTCTGACCCACATTCCATGCCAGAGTCTTAGGACTTGGTACTACATTGGATGGGGTCCATTTAAATGGGCAAGCCACTCAAAATAGTCACATATGGTTTGGTTTGGGGGGTAACAGGTATAGTGAGGGTGAGAGGAGAGGGCATTGGAGAAACTGGGAGGTAGAGCCTCATTTCATAACATGTTCCCCCACCCCTAAAAAAATACACACAGGCCTGGGCCCCTCAGTCTAATTGAAGCAGCTCTTCAGGTAGATGCCATACAATGCATCTGGACCCTTGTTTCCCCCAGGGCTGACCCCAGGAAACAGGGGTTAGGGTCAAGGGTCAGGACTGTCTCCATTGGCTGGAGTCAGATGAGGTAGGCTGACTCACTCTCCTCTGCCCTTCCCAGCTGACAAACAGGAGGTGTGGTTGTCTCATACAGCACAGCAAGCAAGAGGCTGTTTCCACAGCATGCACAAGTATGTCAGCTGTGAGAACAAACATCAAGGGCAAAGGGGCCCCAAGAGACCCAGGTCAGAGGAGCCCTCATTCCAAGTTTCTGTCTGGAAGGGGAATGCGATTCTCAGTCTGAGGTCCAGGTCTGCCATTTTTCGTGGTTCAGACGGTTAGGAGTGAGAGTGTGTCATGTGTGATGTTTTGTTTTTGTTTTTGTTTTTTTTTTTTTTTTGGTTTTTGGGCCACACCTGGTGACCCTCAGGGGTTACTCCTGGCTATGCGCTCAGAAGTCGCTCCTGGCTTGGGGGACCATATGGGAAACTGGGAGATCGAACCACCGTCCATCTTAGGCTAGTGCAGGCAAGGCAGGCACCTTACCTCCGGCGCTACTGCCCGACCCCATGTGTGATGTTTTTGTGTTGGAGAGGTGTGTGATGTTTGTGGTGTATTTGTGTGCAATAGGGAGTGTATTAAATAGGACGCGTTGTGTTACTGTTTGTTATGAACAGTGTGTGGTGTGAGTGCTTGTATTGAGGGAGTTTGTGTGTCTAGGATGTATATATGTGTGTGTGGACACATGTCAGAACAAGGGGGATACTGGAGAAAAGCTATTAAGCCTGGCATGGCTTAGTAAGGGGATTTTAGTGTCCAGGCAAAACTGCCAGGGAGCATATCTGACAGCTTTGAAAAGTTTCCCAAAACCCCAAATGGGGACAATGTCCAGAGACAAGGGCCCCTCGTTCAAGGCAATTTAGCAAGGCTTAAGTAAGTGCTCTACAAAAGGCACAACTGAGCCCACCCCCCCACCCCGGGGTTAAAAGGGTCAAATTGAGACAGTGTGCATGGTAAGTCTAGCAGCAGACATCCAGCCCCGAGCAGTTACCCACATGGTTCTGCTCACTCATGGTTCTAAGATCTTGAGGGACAGGGGGCCAACACTCTTGGCAAAGGCCCTCATCAGACTGCTGGGGTAGATGCAGCCCAGCTTTTCTGGGGTGGGGAAGCCCCAGACCCTATAAAGAGATGGGCTCAGCCGGTCGCCAATATAAAAGGGTCCTACCCACTTGGCCCCGCTACCATTCCTGGGGAGGGACAGCAGCAAAACCTGATCGCCCACCTTCCACTCCCTCTCTTGGCTCTCCTGCTGGAAGCGCCGGTTCTCAGCCTTCTCGCTGGGCTTGTCAGCTGCCTTCCAGTGCAGCTCCAGCAGCTCCTGGGTCAGCTGCTGCAAGAATCTGTCCATGTGTAGGCCCTGAATGTTGGCACCACTTATCTCCCACCACAGGGGCCCAGTCAGCCTGCCCTCAGTCCCTGTCAGGATCTGCATGGGAGTGGCCAGTGGAGAGGAGGCCCTGAAGGCCAGGTGCAGCAAGGGCAGAGAGGAAGCCCAGTGCCGCCCATGCAGGAAGATAAACTCCTTGAGGGCCCGCCTGAACTCCCAGTAGGCCCCTGAACCATTCAGGGAGGAGAGCTGGAGGTCTCTGTTCAGGGAGACCACCTGGGCACCCAGGGCAAGCCCACAGCTCACCAGAACATGGCGGCCAAACTGGATACCCTGGGCTACCTCCAGGCGAACGGGCACTCCCCAGCGGGCAAAGACATGTTGCAGCAGTAGCTGTGCCACCGCCATGTGTGTGTATGGCTTCAGGGGAAACGCTTCCACCCAGCGAGTGTTAGGGTCCGCCACAATCAGCACGTGCTTGTGGCCTTCCTCGCTGGCAGTTATAGGGCCCACCACCTCAATCTGCAGATTAGCCCAGGGAGCGGTGGAATTGAGCGGCCACAGCGACTCAATGAACTTCATCTCCCCACTCACGGGGTTCTGGGGTGTGCAGAAGAGGCAGCTCCGGCAGTACCCGCGCACAAACTCCTGCATCCCAGGCCACCAGCCCAGCAACCGTGCCTTCTTGTAGGTCTCCTCGAGACTCTGGTGGGCCTCCATGGGCAGGTTGTGCACGAAGAAAATTAGTTCTCGCCTCAACTGCCTCGGAACTACCCAGACCCTGGGCTTTTTCTCCCCCTTGAACATGAGCAGGTTGCTCTCTGGGTCAAGGCTGAGCGAGCTGTAGACTGAGCTGAATGGGGAGGAGTTGGGAGGCTTCTGCCCACTCTGCAGCTTGGTGATGATGTCTGCCAGGGTGCTGTCCTTCAGCTGCAAGGCCAGTAAGTCAAGCCTCTTGCTGAAAGCCCGAGGATACAGCGAGGGGCTGGGAATATCTGTTGGCAAATCCCACCGCTGTCCACCACCTTGAGCACCCCGCTTGGCCAGAGTGTCTACTGTCACAGCAAACAGGGAGCCGCGGTAGGAGGTTCGGTAGATGTACGGAAGGGCCGAGAGGCCAGAGGTGAGGCCTATGATATAGGAGAGCAGGTCGGGGTGAGGTAGTGGCGCCCCATCGGAGGAGAGGAAGCCCCGGACCTGCCAGAGTGGCAGGAACTCCCACAGGATGCTAAAGATCCAGCTGCAGTGTGTGAGGAAGACCACGGGGAGCTGGGACTGGCCAAAGCGCTCCAGGCCACAGGCCACAGCAGCCAAATGGGCAAAAGTGGGTGTGGAAGGGGAGCAGGAGAAGGAAAGGGAAACTGGGGGACTGGAGGGAGATAGCACATAGAGCCCAAAGCCTGTGCGCCACTCTTCATTGTCGTCATCCGGTGAAAAGCAATAACCTGACATGTGGATGCAGATGAAGGTCGACAGGTCAGAGAGAGGCGGCAGCACCTGGAAACAGCGCGGGAGGGCAGCCTCGGGCGTCAGCAGCCGATTCTCTCCCAGCAGGCCATGCAGCAGGGTCAGCTCCAGAATCCGCTTGCCTTTGTCCTGTACCAAGAGCTTCCATCGGATCAGCCAGGCTTCGGGAGCAAGGTGGGCCGCCTGTCCCTCGGTGTCCTCGGAGGGTCGGGAGGCATAGGAGAGTTCCAGAACCACTGGGCTGTCCCCAATGCAGCGGGAAAAATGCTTGAGGGCCCAGGCAACAGCATAGGGGCTATCTCCACCGGACTGGGGACCCTGGCCGGCTTCGTCGGGGAACAGGGGTTTCGAGGTATAAGCAACAGGGTGCTTCCGCCCAGAGTGCTCCTGGTAGAGGACAGCTGTCAGTGCCACCTGGCTGACCATCACCTCCAGGTAGAAGGGCAGTTGGGAGTCGGGGGCCGAGAGGCAGAGGGCAGACACCAGGCCTCGCTTTAGAGCCAGGAAGGCGAGCTCGTGTTCACGATCCCACCTCCAATCAGGCTTTAGTCTGAGCAGACTGTGCAGGGGGCCTACGAGGGATTCGTAGTCTGGGATGACGTCGCGGTGTGAATCCATGAACCCCAAGAAGAAAGAGAGGGCAGTGAAGTTGCTGGGGATGGTCAGTCGGGCCAGGTGGGTGAGAACCTGTTGACAGGGGGGCTTCCCATCCCAGGGGACTCCCAGGGAGGGAGAAGGCAACCCTGGCAGGAGATCGATGTCCAGAGTCCCACTGGGGGGCTCAGGGATACTGAGACACCGGAGGAGTTCTTCTGAGAGCACTGGGCATTCAAGTCTGAACACAGATGCCAGCAAAGAGTCCTCTTCATAGTCTTCCTCAGCTGACTCCTGCACCTCAGGCTCCTCCACTTCTGGCTCCTGCACTCCCAGCTTCTGCACCCCCAGTCCTTCTCCCTGCTGCTCTACATGCCCCTCCTCCCTCGCCTCCTCCCTGATTTCCTCTGCTGACTCTGATGGGTTCTCTGGGGGCTGCAGCACGGCCTCCTCACTGAGTTCAGTGAGACAAGCCGAACGGGGAGGAAGACACTTCCATACTTTCAGGAAGTTGCCGACATCAGTGTCCAACCTGCATCAAAATGGGAGATATGGTACACAAGTAAGGTGCTGTCTTGCATGTGGCTGACACCCAGATCCAATCCCTAGCACAGCCCATCAGGAGTGATAACTGAGCACAGAGGCCAGGCGTAACCCCTGAGCATCACCAACTGTGACCCAAAAATAAATAAATGGAAGAGCATGGAGTAAGGGTGGTGCAGAGGAAAAGTAAAGGGACACCACGTATTTCCCTGCAAAAGTTCAATCCCTCAAGTTCAACCTCTAGTGTGGCCTCATGCACCAAGCAACCCTGACAGCTCTGCTATCTGGGACCCCAACACTACAGCTGATTTCCAGCCATCCCACAGTCAGGTGTGTGTATGTGAGTACCACCAAAAATCAGTGGCAAGCACTACTGGAAAACTGAATAAGCACAAGGACCAGAAATTAAGAACCCATGTAAGCACCATAGTACCCACAGGTGAGCACTAGAATTAAACAGCTCACCTTGGCAGTTGCAATTAAAGGCATGCAACCCATGGCCCACCACTTGACCTGACTTATGAATACAGCTCTCTGTTATGAAACACGCATTGAGCACAGCTAAGGGAAGGACTAGGGGAGACATAAATATGGAGGTTTCCTAAATGGTGTTCAGGATGCCTGGGGACTCCTTCCAAAGATTCTCAGCCAAGTAGGCTGTCAATTCTCTGCAAGGTCTCAAGGATATGGTTCTGCTCTTGTCCTGCTGTGTCAGGGATACCTCCAGACAACCTTGCAGTGCACGGGACCACATGGTGCTGGAAATCAAACCAGGGCCAGCTGCATACAAGTCATCAAATCCTGTAATACCTTTCAGCCCCCCCCCCCTTTTTTTAGGATAGAGATCCTGTTGTCCACCCCAACTCATGGAGATCAAAGGGACACAAGTGTGGACAAAATTCCATTTGGTTCCATATCTTAACAAGGAAATGGAACAGGCTGTGCAAGATGGCACAAGTGCCAGCAGGATGACTGAGAACTGTTCAGAGACCCTCCAAAGGAGAGCCAAGAAGTACACCCCTGGAGAAGCCCTGGTAAAGCAGTCAAGGGAATACTTCTGTGAGCCACATGGGAGGACACAGAGGTGTATGCCTGTGCACATATGTGTGTGTGTGTGTGTGTGTAACACTGTCGATCTAGACAGCCATATCAGAAGAACATAGGCTTGAATGCACAGTGGTATATAGATATGAGACAGTCCCATCACCTGCTCCTCATTGAGCATCAATCACTGACTTCCACAAAGGGAATGTTTCTGTTGAGTCTTAGGAGGGGAACCAAGGCCTGTGCTTTTTACCTGTTTGGCTTCCTCAGAAACTCATCCAGTGTGGGGCCATCACGGCCCAGGGGGTCATCAGGCACCATGAAGATGTTTCCCGCAAAGGTGAAGGGCAGCAGGCTGACAGAGACAGGGTAGTTAGTGGTCACAGAGTTGACTCATCCCTGCCCCACTAGGTCACCACTGTGGCTGAGCCCCATATCCTCCAGCAGGGATCCTTTCCCTGCTCCAATACCTCCCTCCCCTAGGGTCTTCCTGGGAACCAAGGGAAGGAATGGTACAAGATCTAGTCTCCTCACCGATCCTTGACCATGAGTTTCTTAGAATTATTTATCAGGACATGGAGCTGCTCATTGGTGACGAGGACACCATCAGTCTCCTCTGCCAGCTTCACCATGAACCTGCATGGAGAGAGAATACAGCCCCATCTTGAGTCCATCTCAAAGAGCAAGGACTGGGACAGGGACTGGTAGCTTTTAATAGGGTGTGCTGGACAAGTAATACAGTCCCTGACAGCAAGGGTACCCCCAGTTCATGCAGCTATTTTGAATCACCTGGGAGAATAAGCTGGGAGACACCAAAGAAAATAAAACTGTACAGAAAAAACACAAACCCTATGTCCTACACAGGTAACCACATCTAGGCACAGACATCATACAGACCCCCACAGGTTTGTCTGCACTCTCATAAACTCCTCCCTGCTCTGGCTCCTAAGTTCCTTATCTGAGGCCTCTCCTCTGC
This sequence comes from Crocidura indochinensis, assembly GCA_004027635.1. NCBI lineage: Eukaryota > Metazoa > Chordata > Mammalia > Eulipotyphla > Soricidae > Crocidura > Crocidura indochinensis. Next base: position 662 of record PVKC010017610.1, on the reverse strand, counting down.
AACCCAAGGCCTATGATCCACCATCCTCTGACATGAACCCCTTCTATGTCATCTCACTGATCCTTGCCATGGCCTCCTCTGTCATGACCCCCACTGTATTCTGACTGATCCTGCCATGTCCTCTCAGTGACCCCTTGTCACATATGCCCCTTGCAAATGGAGGCACAGGACTTCACATAGGGCTGACCTGTAATCATAGGTGGTGATCTTCTTGCCATTCTCCAGCTGTGAGGGGGTGATGGAAAGCATCTTGAGGGAGTGCAACTTTTTCAGGAAGTGGCTTTCTGGAGGGAACAAGCAGAAGGCACGTGCTCAGAAGAAAATATAAGAGGAAAAGGCCATTGGGGAAGCAGAAGGCGAAGACCAGAAAAGCTAGGTGCCCCCTCACCGAAAACAGCTCACCTCGCACCTGCCAGTTCTTCTTCAACTGCCAGGTGGGGACAAACACAGTGACCTCTCGATGGCCACGGTTCCAGAAGTACTGCACTGCCATGGCAATGCCCCGGCAGGAGAAGAAGTGCTGAAGGCCATGCCTAGAGGGTGCAGAGGGATGGGAGTGAGGGGGCAACTTCTTGATTCAGACATGGTACTGCCTCCCCACCCCCCTCCAAGTCAACCTGAACAATACAGAGGGCCACATGGGGGCACATATCCCCCCTTCT
>PVKC010017609.1:0-20107 GCA_004027635.1 Crocidura indochinensis | reverse complement strand
AGGAAGGAAGGAAGGAAGGAAGATGAAAAAGAAAGAAAAAAGAGAGAAAGAAAGGAAGGAAGAAAAAAGGAAGAAGAAAGAGAAAGAAGGAAGAGAGAAAGAAAGAGAAAAAGGAAAATAAGAGAAAAGAAAATGAAAGAATAAAGAAAGAAAAAGAAGAAAGGAAGGAAGAAAGGAAGGAAAAAAGAAAGAAGAAAAAGAAGAGAGAAAAAGATAAAAGAAAGAAAAAGAGCAAAGAAGAAAGAAGAAAGAATGAAAGAAAGAATGAACAAAAGAAAGAAAGAAAAGAGAGAAAGAGAAACAAAGAAAAAAGTTATTGCTACATTATATATTCAAGAGCTCAAGAGAATAACTAAGCCTATACTGGAGGCCTACATGACATATCTATGTTACCTTATCTCTAGTGATCCACAAGAACTTCCATTATATTTTGTGAGTACTCAATAACAACATAAATGGTTGACCAAAAATTGAATTTACCATCATTGCTGTTAAGGGCATGGATAGAAGATATCCTTCTGTGGTGTTGAGGAAATCAGACAATGACCTCACCTAAAGGGTAGAAGAACTCACTAAGAATGAGGTGGAAGTTATAATCACTATCATGCAGAATTCAGGACAATATAGTATTTCTATATGTGAAGGACAGAAATATAGTTAGAATTTTATCAACAATATGGACAATATGGACAAGTTCAGAGAAGAGTTGTATCCACTGAAGATGAAACAGATCCTGAAAATTGTCGATGTGACTAAGAAGAAATAATTCTGTAGACTTGGTGTGGACTCTTTAGAAATAGATTGTGCTTAAATAAATGCATTTTTAAATATGACAAAATTAGTCAAAGTAATAAAAGTAAACATTGATGAGTAACATAACAATAATTTCTTAAAAGATAGTAAAGGAGCTTATCCAAAATAAGGTAAAGAAGACATTTAAATAAAGGTCTAGAATGAACATTAAAATCTCCATTAAGCAAGAAGAAAAAAAGAAAATATTGATAATGTAAATTAATAAGAATCTTATATAAAAGGTAGTTCCAAACAATGTGTAAGGATATAGGGAAGTGCTATTTCTCTTATAATCCCAAATTAATTTTACAATAAGACAATGCACATGAATCAATCAATATAAAGTTGATATGACTGCCTAGTTAATAGCAAGTATCAGTAAGGATATGGAACTTGTATATCCCCTGCACTTGTATATCACTATGTCTTGCTACACCTTTTTTCTATGGTATGGGTGGTTAGGCCACACCACCTAATGTTACTTAGGGATGATTTTTCACTCTGTATTTTATGATTACTCTTTTTGGTATTCAGAGGACCATATGTGGTGTTGAAGACTGTATCTGATGGACTGCAGGCAAGGCAAATGCCTTAACCTCTATAATTACTCGTAAATCCTGTATGCTGTCATCTATACATATTTGAAACTATGCACGTGTACACTCCAGGGAAGCTTGGACATATGTTATAGAACACATCTATAGTCATAAGTACTGCTATAATAAAACTATGGATAGTAAAATAAATAAATTTTAACATAACCATATAATATGGAGGAATCTCATCAAAAATATATCCAGTACAATAAAATAAGATTCCAAAATGACTATGCCATAATATTAATGCCAAAGTCCAATGAAGACAAGTTTTAATTGTACAGGTATATAAATACATGCTAAAACTATAATAAAATTCAGAAAATGTTTATCTAAAAATTAGGATTAATGCGTCTAGAGAGATAGCACACACAGTGATAGGGTCTTTGCCTTGCACGGAACTGACCCAGGATGGACGATGGTTCGAAATGGCATCCTGTATGGTCCCCTAAGCCAGGAGTGATTTCTGAGGGCAGAGCCAGGAGTAACCCTAAGCACCACTGGGTGTGACCCAAAAACCAAAAAAACAAAAATAAATTAAGATTAAGGCAATCTGGTGTATGGAATAAATTATATCACTGTAGTAGCAGCTACTTTGGAAAAGAAATTTCCAAGAATGCTATTATTTGATCTTTGTGTTTACTTTGCTCATTTATACTTTTATCCTGTCCATGTATATTTTATAATTTTTACTTTGCAAATTAATTTATTTTAAAAGAAAAATATAATATTTATAATATCTATTAAAAAGATATGTTATTGAAGAATACTATTGAAGCTGAACAAAATACTATAGGGCAAAGTGAAAAATGTCACTGAAAATATATTAGAGAGAAAAAAGATCTATGATAAGCAATAACTGTAATGCAAACATAAAAAAACATTTATTTTCCCACTTTAATATTTAAAGGTATTTAAATATTAAATATTTAAAGTAATTCTGGACAAACTGACAAAGAGGACACTAGGAAGGTTGAGAAATTGGAAGTCAAATGATTATTTGGGGGGAAAATTACAAGAGACAAAATAATTCTGTAAAAGAATAAACTCAATTATGTACTGAAAACTTTTACTTCGTAAGGGCCAACTTTTATTACCTTTAAAAATGAAAAATAAAATACTAACTGTCCCTTTCAGGTCACAAAATTGAGTATTACCTTTTCCTTTCTTCAAATGTCTAAATCAGAAAAACATAAAACATTTTTTCATACCATCTTATAACCTTCATTTTGTATAATTATTTTTGAGGCCTAAATAAAATATCTTGTTCTTAAGTTTGTTGTTTATTTCAGTGTTACTCTTTGTTCTGTAAGAATAGATTAAAAGAGGGGCTGGCGCAGTGGCGCTAGAGGTAAGGTGTCTTCCTTGCCAGCACTAGCCTAGGACGGATTAACAAAAAAAACACAATAAATTCTCATCTATTTTATTCTTCAGAGAGAGAAAAAGAATAAAAGAATAAGGAATCAAACTTTCCCTTAGTTTTACCCTGTCCCTCTTATTTCTTCTGGGTATGTTAATTTCAGACTTTATTGGGACAGAAAACTTATAGATGGTAAATGGTAGAGGACTAAGGGCATTTATAGAAAAACAAGTATTTTCTAGGAATGTGTCCTCAACTTTACTGGTTCTGCTACATTACAACAAAGAATGTATATCATAAGTTTGCTAGGGTATAGTCAATAATAAATTGATATAAATCAATGAATAACTGGCTTTGTAATGTTTCCAGTAAATTTTGATATGCATTATTTCATTTCTTTCTCTCCATAACATTTTACCATAATGAGTATTATTTTTTCTATACATGAAAGTATTCAGAATATGGACATATTTTGCACAAGTCACTAGGATGGCAGAATTCTGGTAGAATTTAAGGTTTGGCATATGGTCCTTTTTCTCCTACACTTTCAAATATTCATTTGAGATACTATTTAATAATATTGATAATGATTATTTACAGTTTAATAATAATTTGAAATAATAAACATTCTTGCATCACCAGATAATGTAGATATCAATTTAGCATTTATAAAACTCATCACATTTTTAATTTTTCAGGTGATTCCTTGAAAAGGAAAGGAGATTTTCCTATAAAAAGTTCTTTTTGGGTTACCTTACCCCAACACCTTCTGTGAAATTGTATATGCCCGGCAATCACTAACTATGGTGGTTAGAAAAGTGGTTCCCAAGAGATTGCTACACACTAATTCTCTAAATTGTGAAGTGAATAAATTGCACTAATTACCTGGCAAGAGAGACTGAAGGTTGCAGATGCAATAATGGTTACTAAACAGCTTAGTTTAAGATAAAAAGACAATCCTGGATTATCCCCTGACAGTAATTAATCACAAAGGTACTTTAGATGTGGAAGATGTGACAGAAGACAATAATGGAAAACCTAAACCAACCATTGTTTGCTTTGAGAAGGAAAGGTTCCTGAGACAGGAAAGTTGGAATTCGTTAGAAACTGGGAATAGGAAGAGGAAGATTAGGACTATGTCCCTAAAAAAGAGTTTTCACAATGGAATGTCAGGAGCTTTGGCAAGAACTGTTCTGTATAACTTAAATGGTCTGGAATGTGTTGACAACCAGGATGGATCAGGAGACAATCACCTTACCCAGCCTAGCAGGTTCACATTCTTGGGGACAATAAAATTCTCCTTCATCCCATATTTGTTAAAAAAAAAAAAAGGTACAAAAGGTGAAAGGCAAGTGGTTTTTTTTTTTTTTTTTTCCAGAATTCTTTCTTTGGAAGATCTCTCTGATAACCTGAGAGCTTCCTTGCATTCTTTCCCCTTCCATTACCTTCCTGGAATAAAGTAGTTTCTGTGTTCTGCACTGATCTCTGGTTTCTTGCTTTCCATCTTGACTGCTTGACGACAAAAAAACTGAGTGAGTACCTGTTCTCACTATCTCACTGGGAAAGGAAAGAAAGTGGATTTTTTCCCTAAGACATGTATGTCATGCCTTTGCTAACACCTAGTACACCCACCATTCCTTAACACCACTGCTGTTCAAAATTTTACTTGAACTCTAATACCAACACATGCAGTTAGCATAAACGAGGACTTGAAGATTCAATCCTCAAAGGGGTCTCCATATTTCAAACACTAGCTACAACTCAGTGCAAGCCAACTCAACTCACATGTTTTGAGTTAGCTAGGAATATAATGCATTGAATTCAAGAATAGCCAGTGTGCAGAGATACAGAGAATACAGAAGGGGATAGAGGTAGCACAGAGTTTCCAGTTTGTTTTCAAACTTGCTATTTTTCCAGTAGAGGTGCCATTCTCAACAATCCAGAAATTAACTAGTCCCTATAGGATTAGTTTCTGACCCTATAGGTCAGAAATTTTATGGAGATTATTTTATACCTGCGTGATTGGATTATTAGGCATTGGCAATTGGACTCAATTTCCAACCGAGCACACTGAAGTCCAGAATTAGGGTGGGGTTTTAAGTCTAAATTGTCTAATCATGGATTGATCTTCCTAAAGACAAGCTCTTTAAAAGCTGGTTTTAAAGCTGTTAGGGAGCCTTAGAGCCAGGATCATTCATTAGCATACCAATGACTCTTCTAACACTCTGAGATTCCAATGGTTTAAGAACTGTGCCAGGAACCGGACAAAGACTAAATATTTCCTATTATATTGGCACTTCGGCAAAAGGAGAATTGGTCGGTTGAGAACAAAAACAATGAACTTAAAGAAAAGAAAGTCTCAAGGGTGGGCCCAGAATATGATTGAAGACAATCCTCTCAAATATCTTGAACTCTCCACCTCATCCGTTTTCCTATCTTTCATACCACAAACCCACGTAAATTACTCATTCATCTTCCTAGTTAAAAAGATTTAAACTAGAAGGGTCCAATCCATTCGGAGAAATCCTGGTTAAAAAAAAAATGCCCATTTCCTAAGAGGTTTTTGCTCTCCTCTTCCTCTTCTCAAAAATCTCTTCTAAATTTGGCCTTTTAATCTTCAGTCCCTTGCTTTCAATGTTGGCTGCCTAAAGACAAAAGTAATACTACCAATCTCTCCTGGAATCTCCAAAAAAGAAATAACACACCTTGCTTTTAATGCACTGTGATTCAATTTGAATATTTGATCTTCAGGGCAGTTTGTGTTGTTTTAAGCCAAGAAACTTGTAGTAATTTCTTAGAGCAGCAATAGGAGAGTGAGATACCATTTTATAAACATTTGCAATGGATTATCACACTCATGTGGTGAAGCAAGATTTCATATATTCAAAACATGGGAACAGCTTTGATTTTTTTACTTAGTTTGTTTTTCAGTCATTATATTTATGAAAGAATGATTTTATTTTTTTCACAGTAATTTTTGCTCTTGTACAACTGCTTATATCATTGCAATGCAAAGTGACAGAATACCAACATTTGAAGGAAAATAGACTATTTTCGGATCAGATATCAGCTGTCAACTTGGATAGAGCATATTGTTTCTAATATTTTACAGCCCAGTTCACAAAAATTTTGCATGTTACCATTCAGTTCTGGTGTGAAAAATTTGTTGAAATACATTGCATATGGAGGGAACAATAAAAACTATTATGGACACAGCCTGAATAGATTATATTTGGTTTGAATGTGAATCAATACATATAAATGTAAAATAAAAACATGATATTGAGAAAATACCCATAGCAAATAAAATATATAAACAATTTATATCCATAAATATTTTCAAAAATAGTAAAGAAGCATGCTTATTTTTTACTCATAGTTTGAAATTTAGTACATTTTCTCTTTATTTTGAAATAAATATACATAGTAGCCAGAAATAAAAAACTATGTTAGCTAAGAAAAAAAAAAGCCCACTTTTCTGACAATTGAACAAGATATTTTTTGTATGGAAATATACAAACTATGGATATATAAAAAACTCAATCTTATTATTATGTACAGAATGATTTTCACATCTGCTGAAATTAATTTAAAAATACTTATAAGTCACTTTCAATATGAAAATATTAAATATATAGATATTGTTTCAATGAAAGAAATATATAAGTTTGTCATTCATTTTCATGCTAAGGTAAATAGTAAAAGAATTTACATTTATACAGAAATTTGACACAGGATTTAAATTACCACATAAAAATTAAGTTCTTATTTTTATCTAAAGATTGATGATTTCTTTTTTTAAGGGGGGGGTTTGGTTTTTGGGGGGTCACACCCAGTGATGCTCAGGGGTTACTCCTGGCTATGTCTTGGGAGAACCTATGAGATGCTTGGAGATAGTACCAAGGTCCCTCCTAGGTCAACATGTGCAAGACAACCGCCCTATCACTTGCACCATTACTCCAGCCCCCATGATAATTTCTTTAATGAAGAAAATAACTAGGTTTGCAGTGTGTAACTTTCTAAAGAAAAGATGGCATTACCTCATTTCTTGTTGAGCATAATTGAAAGAAGAAAGAAAAAGAAAATGAATTGAATCAAAAGTCATAAAAATAGATACATATCAATGTAATTATTTTTCTCTAATGTCAGAAAGATAGTAATAAAAATGTAATCTCACCTCGTACAATAAAATATATACAGGATTGACTAAACACCGCAGCTTCATTGATTGGTCCTGATGTCATTTTTATTTGAGACATATATAAACATCAATCTTTAATACTTTCAATACCTTTCCTCCAAAATTTTATTCTATCCCCATGTGTCCACTTCTCATTTATGCAGGGCTAGAGACACTACCCACACTCCATTCATTCCTGTGTGATGGAAACAGCAATGATTCCTCCTTTATTAGCTTGGAAAATATTAGTCTGTGTTCCTCACAGAGTGGAGTGAAGTACAGAGTACTGAAGGTGCACAGAGTATAAAATTACCTAACTCTGACAAGAAGAACCATAGATTTCTCAAAAGAGCTTACTCAGGAGACTAAGATTTAACATAAGCCTAATAAGTATAATGTTTACTAAGAAGAATAGCTAGGAAAACATTTTCTGGAAAAGAGTCAGAAATATACAGAAGCAGAAAAGGATCCAAGAAAATATCATGTTAGTGAGGTTTTATATTCATGGAGATATCCTAGAAGAGACCAAAATTGAAAAGAAGGATTAGACTGTGAATGAATTTGGAAATGTCTGTGCCAGTGATATTTTTAGTGTTTCGTCACATTCCCACTTAATATCAGGAAATGTTATGATATGTTAAATCTACTTTTAGAATTTAGTATCTTATACTAATTTATTAACATATTTTTAGTGTCTCATGACTAAACAATTTCCCTTAAAATTAAATGAAGTTTTGCCAAACTAGTAATGAGTGGTGTGCTTGTGGAATATTAAATAATTGAAAACTTAGACTAGATTTGAAGAGAAATGACAAATGAAACTGTTTATCAATATGTGTTGTCATAATAAAATATAAGCAATAAATATATTCAGACTTACATGAAGTCACTTGGTTAAAGTTCTATGATCCTATTTGTTTATTCTTGAGATTTATCTTTAGTTTCAATAAAATATCTCAATGCCATTATGTTGTATGCAGTGTATTTGATAAATTCTATGTTCTTGCTAAGTAATTATCTCATTCTGTAATATGAATAGTTTGCATGAAAATAAAACTTTAGATATCTTTTTGTCTGAAAAGACCAAGTAACAATTATTTAAGAACATGATTTAAAATTATAGTTGATATTACTCAAATAAATGCACTAAGGTTCATCAAATGATAGAAAAACTACATTATCAAAAAAGAGATTATTAACCTTTCTGCTACCAACATTGCACAAATTTCTTATGACAAAGATACTAGGTTATGCAATTTCCAATTTAATCAAGACAAGAATATCCATTATACTCAGGATGTATGAGTTTATTATTTTCTGAGATGCTTATCACATAGATAACAGTACAAACTATAATTTAGAATTTTCATAGAATTCTTTATATCTTGCCAGCTGAAAATTAATATCTTCATTGTATAGGTATCTTGATTTCCCAAAATTCAAATGAGCTAAATAATAAGTCAGTATAGAAATGTTTTACATATATATATATATATATATATACATATATGCTATTTGGTAATGAAAATAATGAAGTTCATTAATAATAAGTAGCTCTTTCTTTTTCTTTTTCAGTTCTTTTATAGGCATACCTGGCTCTGCTATCAGGAATTACTCCAAGTGGTACTCAGTGGACTTACATGGGAGGCCAGGAATTAAATCCAGGTCATCCATGTGCAAGACAAGTGCCCTACCCATTGCTCTGTACTATCACTCTGGCTCCAGCAGGTAGCTTTTAACTCCTCCCCGGCCCCAGTTTAAAAAGAATCAAACAAGTTATAATAAATTATCTCAGTTAACTAAAGTGTTATAGGAGAATACTGAATTGGGTGGCTTCAACAATAGACATTTATTTTTCACAGTTTTGTAGGACTCAAAATTTATGATCATATTATAGGAGTTCATCACTCTGATTTGTGTGTACACATGGTTTTTACAAGGAGAGAGTAAGAGACACCTTTCTTTCTCTCCTTATAACACTAGTTCTGATCATATTCCAAAGGTCTCATTTTTAAAAGCCATTAAAATGGGATTATGCTTATGCACACATATTCACACAGAGAGATTTATGACCACAAGATTTAGAGCACATACATCCAGTACACATCTCATAGTTCTCTATGAGGGTGTAAAAATTATTGCATTACTTTAGTATCATGCACACTCAGTGTGAAGATCTTTATTCATAGTATCACTTTATAATTAATGAATCTGAACCTGAGCTTTATGAAGAAATGTTTAATTTTAATAAATTCAATTAATTTTAGGGCTCATACAAGATGGGCCTACAAAATTTTGACATGGCAAAAATAAATAAATAAAAAAGATAGTGCAAAAAACCAAAACCACCACAAAATAATAGGATGGATTTTATGAAAGCAATATGGGGGCCAAAAGTACACCTAATGGAAAGAATTGAATTCTCAAATAGAAAAGACTCACAAGTACAAATTTAAATTAATAGCAAAAAAGACCCAAAACAATAAAACACAAACCAGCAAATTTTTATCTCCAAAGGAAAATAATATCTTCCAAGTTTCTTGAGTGGTAAGAGAGAGGAAATTGTAACAATGGTAAAACAAATTAAAAATTTTTAAAAATTAAAAAAATTAGAAGCTACAATTTGAGGTAAGGAATTGTATCCATGGAGATTTGTGCTTGGCCAAACAATGCTAAATATGCAAGGAAAAAGGCATGAAACACTCAAATATTTTAAATTCCAGAAACACTTCTCACCACTTTGAATGTGCAGGGTGGGATAGGGGTGTTTTATTTGGAGAAGAGATGGGCAATGGAGAGGCCAAAATATTCTAACCAAATAAAAATTCAAAAGATATTTATATTTATATCTATAAATATTTATATTTATAAAACAGAATTGATAAAGAATCTTGTGAAACACAAGTCAAAATACACTTTGATACTATGAGTTTCAAACAACAAATAAATTTTTCCTGCTAAAAAGCATTGCTTTTCTGACAGGTAGTTGCTCCCCCACACAAGAACACAGTGTTAGAAATTGGATAATAAATTTTAACGTTTTTTTTCTCTCACATTTCCAGCTCAGTTAAATTACTTTTGTCACAAGCTTATAAACTGATTTATAAAATGGACATATGACTCTTTTTTGGGGGGGGGTGGGCCACACCCGGTGACGCTCAGGGGTTACTCTTGGCTATTCGCTCAGAAGTCGCTCCTGGCAGGCACGGGGGACCATATGGGGAACCGGGGGATTGAACCGCGGTCTGTCCTAGGTTAGTGCAAGCACCTTACCTCCAGCGCCACTGCCCGGCCCGACATATGACTCTTTATGCGTAGAAATTAATATGCTTTCTACTCTGTATAACGGAACTGAAACTCCAACTTCTTTTCATGCCTAGACTGATACCAGACTTCACTATTGTTCCCAGTTGTCAATTAAAAAAATGATTATAAAATATATTAAAGTGCTAAACTCTTTAGCTTAGTTTCTTTGTTCTGGTCCAAAACTAACCTGCAAAATAGAGTTTATTATAGAGCATTTAGTACTAAAATCATATTTTGTGGAAACTCTTTATAGGGATTATTTATCAAGAAATGTTTGAAATATCAAATGCAGGAGCCAGAGTGGAAGCAGAGTGGTAGGGCATTTGCCTTGCATGCAGCTGATCTAAGATGGACCCTGGTTCAATCCTCGGCATTTCATGTGGTCCTTCAAGCCTGCCAGGAATAATTTCTGAGCACGAAGCCAGGAGTGACACCTGAGCATCGTTGGGTGTGGCCTCGAACAAACAAAAGGCAAAAAAAAAAAAAAAAAGGAAATCTCAAATGCAAAAAAAAATGACTTTGATTAGAGAAGTCACACTAACAGAAATCTGGTCTGGAAAAATTCTATTGGTCATGTGAATGCTTAGAAGTGGAGAGAAAAGACTTGTGTGGTATGTAGTATTCTATCAACTATTTTGATTACTGGAGCTATAATTAAATTCTCCCTTTGTGCCTGGGATTATCCCAGATCTTTCCCCCACATTATCTATCTCTGTCACTTTTAAAATCAGCCAAGCAGTTGGTTACTACCTGCATTTTAGTGACCTGGAATGGGTAAGGGACATTTCATTTCCAGGCTCTTAGCAGGGTATGTCATAAAATTGTTCTCTCTATAATGCTGTATGTGGCTTTGATAGATTGTAATGCAGGGAAAAAAAAAACATGTTTGCTCTCATTAGAAGTTATCTCAACTTTTATACAAGTATTCAACATATATGGACAGATTAGAGAATAAATAATAAATAAATGATCAGATCTCTCAGAGTCCATATTTGATTATTTGGTGGGATGATACTATGAAAAAAACAACTAATTAATATGCAAGGGTGTTTAGTAGTTTTTTGTTTGTCTCTTCCGTTTGAAATATGAATCAAATTATGTTGTGAAATTGACAGTTCAGATTTTAGTAGAATTGAACTTGTATATAAATATTTACATAGTACCTTTTTCTTTGTATACTTAAATTATACTTAAATTTCAAAAACAAGTTGGTTGAAGATTTATCTTTTAATTTTTGAAGATAGCAAAAGTGAAAAAAAAAAACCCACACATATTTGAATGAAGGACGCCTTTATGCAATTTTTGTCTCCTTTCCCCTACCCTAACCCTATTCTTCCTGTGAAGTAACAGAATAAACGAACCTCATTTGAACTAAACCACCCCACTGTGTATAACTGATATCATAGGCACAGACATATATACCCCATAACCAGAGCTCTTACACCATATCAGAACATTTTCATCTAAAAGACAAGGATGTTAGAACCAGGCTTTGTTTCCTGTGGTGATATCAATTAGGAGTAAAGAGGCTTTTTTAGGGGGGTGGGTGGGAGGTGGAGAATAGTTTGTGGTGGAAAGGGAGGGGTCTGGGTTTGTTTAGGCTTCACTTAGCTTAAGCCTATTAAGGTCTAATTTATTATGTGTTTTACCTGATGGTGAGCAAAGCAGTTGAATTGTATTTCTATAATGCTGACATTTCCTTCACACAATTTAAAGTTAAACCTTTTATTAGTCTAGGGAAGGCAGAGGCAGGAAACAATAGAAGCTCACAGAGTAATTATTTCTGTTCCATTGTGTAGGATGTTTGAGCTTTTTGATTAGTTGCAGTATATAGTATTTAACAGCTAACCAATCTCACAGTGATTAACAGTACATGGGAAGTTTTTTTTTTTTATCCTAGAATATCACTAAAATGTTGGCCTTAAATGTTTGCTAGTGATTTCAATCATATTATAAAATGCCTCTCATTTCTGGGTGTATTCGAAAACGACCATACTCTCACCAGCATACAGGAGTAAGCTGCAGGCATGGCAAGAGAGGCCCACTATGAAATGCATGCAGAAAACCGTGGGTTGTTCTGCCATTAAGCCTTCTCAGTGTGTTTCTAATGAGCTTATGATGGCCTCACCAAATTACTGTTTCTACTCTAGCCCCGTAAATTACAGCACACCCAAATTAAATCAGTGGGACTCAATAGAAGTCAGTCTTCATCAAGGTCCACATTTATAGGAATTTTTTTTTAAAAAATCATACTTAATCATATTTAATTATGTCCATTATCTCCAGAAGATAAAGCTTAACTTCTTCCCCCAAATATTTGGGTGCTAGAGAACTACAAAGTAGTTTTATACTCAAGAAGCAAATTTACTTAATTTTCTATTTTATCAAAGTGGAATTCTTATTTCACTCTGGTCATTTCCAATCACTTGAAGTGTGAAGAATGAATATAAATTCCAATTCAATAATCACTATTACATTGTAACATTATCACTATCAAATCTGTATGTATTAGTTTCTAAATAAGTGTCAGTTTCTCTTTAATTTTAATGAATTCTGAAAACTGAGCTTTTGCAAATTATATGGTATTAGGTAGCACTAACTTAGGTGATTGAGGCTGAAATGTTCTTAAAAATGCTTCAGACAAGACTATAACATATGATAAATACTAGAATGAATGCCTATATCTCAAAAATAAAATGAGCCATACCACACAGATGTTTTTTCAAAGATAAAAAACTAAAGATAAAGAAAGATGTAAACTGGGAGAAATCAAAGTTACTAAAATAAGGGATCATCTCTTCATTTAATTTTTTCACATAGATTTCACATAGGCAATTTATACAGCAGTTCTTGTTGAAGAAATATTACAAATGTCAACTTAAAAAATTTAAAAAACAAACAAATGCCAACCAATTTTATTTGCCTTTTATAATTCTCATTGCTAAAAACCACTTGGTTTTGGATACAGACTAGGGGAAAAACAATACCCAAAGGGGATTTAAGAGGAACTAACTTAATTTTCATTTTTTATACCAGGCAGTATAATTTTGTCCATTAATGCATTAATTCATTAAATTAGGCTACTTATTTATAATAGACAATGAAATTTCCCTCCCCTTTCTCACAAAATGCAGGCATCTTCCTACCCTGTCCTCCTCTCTCATCTGACTCAAACCACTCAGCTTTCCACAGAGAACAACTTTACAACAGGATTTTATACAGTTATAAATAAATAATCCAGGTTTTCATTCCTAAAATGGAACGCAGCACAGAGCTGGGCTAGAAGCATACATCTTGTGTTCTGCGTATGTTAAGCCTCAGAGTTGATTAGCAGAGACAGGAGATCGGAAAACCATGAAGCTCTTTTGAAAACTTGATAGGAAGTGACTCTCTCTGGATGTAGATTTATTGATACTGACAACATTGTTTTTTTTTTTCATTTTTTTATAAAAGTGAAAGTAACTTGTACATGAAAAATACAGAAACCATATGAATAATGAAAAAGAACAGCTCAGTAGTACTGAAGGTCCCAGCTCTTGAAAAAAACTTATATTTGGTTCAAATCCGGGTGTCCCATATGGTCCTCTGTACCTGCCAGGAGCTATTTCTGAGCAGATAGCCAGTATAACCCCTGAGCACCGCCGGGTGTGACCCCCTGCAAACAAACAAACAAAAAAAATCAAAAAAAAAAAAAAGAAAGAAAAAACTTATGTCGTGTAGTTGAAAGGGGGGAAATGAGATAGAGAAAAATAGGAGAAAAAAAGAAAGGGTTGGGGATTGGGAGTTAGGGATGTAGGTTCAATACAAAGTGCTTTCAGCAGAGTTAAAAAAGTCATATTTAATTTTTAGATATTCACAAAAATTCAGTATTTTGTTTCATCTATTTCTTTAATAAAAAGGTCTATCAACAGCATTCACTAAAATCTGGTTATTTTGGAAACACTTCAAATTTACTTTGCATATTTGTACTAATCAAAGAAGGAAAGTGACATAAAAAAATCAGAGCTCTCAAAACAGAAACAAGGAAAAGAAAAAGAAACGATAGCAAAAAGAAGAAAAGCAAGAATCTAACACAACAGGGTTTCCAAATGTCAAAAATCTCTTGATTTTTTTGCTTCTGCTATTGGTAAAGAGAACATTTATTTAGAGTCCCTTAGTTTATTTGGGTTAAATGAGAAATTAAGTCACTGGAAGACTGAATTACAAGAAAACAACCAAATATCAAAATATAATTCAATCTTTCTCCATTTTTGCACAATCAAGAGAAAAAAGGCATCGAACATGGAAATAACTATGGATCCAGTGACAAATACAGAGGGAGGAAATTTCTCTCTGTTACATTCATAGTCTTGCTTCCAAAGAAACTTACTAATTGGGTACAGGGAAGCAAAATATCTGTTGTTACAGTTTTCAGAACCTTGCTGAAAGCTTTGATCTCTGATAATGGCTTTCTGTGCTAAAGAGAAGTTTTACCTTCATTTTTTATGATTGTTCTGTCACAGTAATCAAACTCAGAGTTCAACTATATCTCAACACATAATTAAAAGTTCTGAATGAGGAACTAGGGAGCCGAGAAGCTAGTAATGCACTTAACTTGCATGCAGCTCACTGGGTTTGATCATGATACCTCAAATGGTCCCGTGAACATCATCAGGAGTGATCAGAGAGTGATTTTTGAGTGCAACTCCAGAGAAGCACTGCTGGGTGTGGTCCAAAACCTGAAAGACAAAAGACCAAAGAGGAAAAAGGGAAAAAAAAGAAATAGCAGGGAAAGAAAGAAGAAAGAAAGAAAGAAAGAAAGAAAGAAAGAAAGAAAGAAAGAAAGAAAGAAAGAAAGAAAGAAAGAAAGAAGGAAAGAAAGAAAGAAATAAAGAAAGAAAGAAAAAAAGAAAGAAAGAAGAAAGAAAGAAAACAAAGAAAAAGAAAGAAAACAAATAAAGAGGAAGGAAGGAAGGGAGGGAGGCAAGGAAGGAAGAGTAAACAGAAAGAAATGAAAATAAAGGAGAAAGGAAAAAAACCTAATGAACTCTACCTAACCTACTAAGCATAGTTACACTCACAGTTGCCTGATTGAGCTAAAAGCACCACTTTGTGCTGGAGCAATAGCACTTAGGTTTTACCTTTAAGGCTATTGACTGTGATTTGATCCTGGGCATCCCATATAGTCCCCGAAACCTGCCAAGATTTTATTTGATCTAATATTGATAAGGCCTCTATTTTAAAATGGTAAATTTATTGCATTTACAGAGTGCCAAAGTGAAAGAGACTATAGTTTAATTTATTCAGCACATAGAACAATTAAAAAAGAATTACCACAGGGACCCAAGCGATAGCACAGTAGGGTGTTTGCCTTGCAAGGAGTTGATCCAGGAGGGAAGGTGGTCCGAATCCCGCTATCCCATATGGTTCCCTGTGCCTGTCAGGAGCGATTTCTACAGAAAAGAATTACACAGACATGAAAGCAGAACAAATTAGTGGACATAAAATTAAGAGAAATTTTGGTGACTTTTTCTAGCGACTCCATCTTGATTGAATCATGTGGGCACTGAAGGGGCTGACCTTATTCTCCCTAGAGATCTTGAGGAATCTGTGAACCTAATGCTCTTCATTGTCTTATTTTTTGAGTTCCCCTACATTTTATTTTAACTAAATATCCAAATATTATAGTGCAAAAAAACAAAAAAACAACCTTAGGAATCAGCAACTTTGCAGATACTGTGGGGGAAAATGACAGGACTGAGGGTGGATATTTTTAAATAATGGAACACCAAAATATTTCATAACCTATGAATAACTTATCTTTAATTTTCAATAATATAGGTAAAAATGTGTTGGGGTCAAACATAGGCTTTGAGTAATTTGAAGAGTATTATTTAATTCTCTGAATCTAGTTTTCTCATATATAAGCCCTAGGAAAATACTTGCCTCATACGTTTTTTGTTTATTTGTTTGTTTTTGTTTTGTTTTGTTTTGTTTTTTGGGTCACACCCGGCAGTGCTCAGGGGTTACTCCTGGCTCCATGCTCAGAAATCGCTCCTGGCAGGCACGGGGGACCACATGGGGCACCGGGATTCGAACAGATGACCGTTTGCATGAAAGGCAAACGCCTTACCTCCATGCTATCTCCTGGGCCCGGCAGCACTCAGGGGACAGAACTCCTGGCTCTGTGTTCAGAAATCGCTCCTGGCAGGCTCGAGGGACCATATGGGATGCTGGGATTTGAACCACCATCCATTCTGCATGCAAGGCAATGCCCTACTGCTGTGCTATCTCTCCTGCCCTCATATATGTTTTTTAAAAATCTATTAAAAAGGGGATATGGAAACATTCTACTTCTATGCTTATGCACAGTAGGGTCAAGAAATGTAATTTGCTCTTCTTTATTATCCCAAATATAATCCTTATTTAGGGAAAGAAAAGTAAGATTTTCTATCTACTCAGAGCAAGGTTCTGATACAGTCAGAAAATAAATCTTGTAAGAGTGAATATTAGCTTACTAGATATCAATATAAATTTATAAAAGATAAGAAAGGTTCAGTACAGCAGGGGTAATTTAATACACAATTTCAAAGACAACATGAGTTTGGAAATCTGAAGAGAAGAAACTGGTGAAACATAATTTAATCTAGTTCTCAAGAGCTTGCATTTTAATTTGAACTGTTTAAATACCACTCATGAGACTACAGGGACTTTCTACCACATCACAAATTACAGAATGAAGTGTTTTATTTTTCATGCAAGTTTATTAAACCTAGTCAATTGAATGACAAGTAACAAGAGTAATCATGAAAACATTTTTTTAATTCTTATTAAGATGGATGGTCGTGCAATTGCTTCAATAATACAGTTAGATGAATGATACTTTTTCAGGAAGATGTTACTTCTGGAAAGTTCCTCTCTTTCCAGATGAAAACTCAGATGTAACAATGAAATTACCCTACTTTTGTTTTGGTCACTTAAAATAGAAGTTTATATATATCAGAGAACTAAAATGTCAGTTAACATCATAGAGATGGGGGAAACAAGCAAATTAGGAAAATTTTTATCTGGGGAGTATCTCAGAGAGGAGATGCTCAGTTAATTCAAGAGAATAAATCACAGAATTGTACTATACAATACAAGGGGTAAGGCACTTGTTGAATTCAGTCCTGAGCACTACATACAGTTCTTTGAACCCAACCTGAAATAATGTTTGAGCAGTCAGAAATCAGCCCTGATATTGCCAGGTGTGACCCTAAACAACCCCTACTCTACAAAAACAAAACAAAGCAGATTTTATAAAACCTAAATTTCTCTAAATACATGTATAATGTGATTATGTATCATCATTTAATTAATCATAGAACATAAAATTACACAGGTGTTTTAGAAATAAAAATTATGAGAGGAATATATCAGATCTTTGAAGCATTAAAATTTATATTAGTAAAATGAAGAGAAAGAAATGTAGGAAGTGGTCACTGGACTCAACAGCACTGGGAGGTAGGAGCTTATATTGGAATCCAAGAATTAAAAACATTACTTTCCTTGAATTTCTGATGTGAAATAAACAAAAACTCAAAAGTTCTGGCAGATTAAGAAGATTTAATTTTCAGTAATTAACAATTTTTTAATTCTACTTCCTTTTGCCCCTCTTTTCTGTTTTATAGTTCTATGACCAGGATTTACATACTTGTTTATAATGCTTCCAGTTAGTTTTACCCTTAGTTTCAGTGCTCTTGTACTTTCGTTATGGTATTCTCATACACTATACTGTATTGGTCGAGATAGAAAACTGTGTTGAGACACCTTAGAGCAAAGCTGTCTGATTGTGCTTGATTCACGTTGAATACTAATGGATCAAACTAAAAGAACTCACATTTGCCAGTATTTTGTCACTGAATCATCCTTGGGTCTCCAAGATTTTATTTAGAAAATGAAACGATATATATAACTAGATACATCAAATTTAATATCATGCTGTAACAACTACTCAGATAAAAAGAGATTTCCTAGATTATTGGTAAATATGAACAATCTATCAATAGTTTATAATGGGGGAGAATGTCAGTAAAATAGAATTTGCAAATGCTAACAGGTTTGCACCATTTCCTTTTTTTTATCTGTATATGATATCGTAAGAGAAATATGAACAATGTGGTAGTGATTCTTTAAAAAAATTATTTCCTTAAAGCTTTATTGTTTGTTCTCAGAATGTATTTTTGCTAGAGTATTGCAAATGCCTTTCCTTCTGTATACCAAATGATAAGTCTGGAGAAATAGGGCAGCAGGTTAAGTGAGTTTTGTATGTCTTGACTTGGCTTCAGACTCTAGCTCCGAATACAGATCCCTGACCAGTGTTGAAGTTGTCCCCTTTCTTGGCCAGGTGTGTTTTATACCTCTAACAACCTTCCTTCTCTGTCAAAAGTAAGACGGTAATTAGCAGATTGTGATCAGTGATGAAGAGACGAAAGTTAAAATTTTTCTTAATAATTCTATCTGTTCAAATCTATTAAATTATGTCAAATCCCCCAAATCTTGTTTGTGCTCTACTTTACAGGGTTCTGTAGCATTCAAAAGATTATCTAGAAACCTGTGCATATGTCCTCTTGGGGAAAAATAAAGATCATTTGGATATAATTAATTTAAATATTCGATACATGGAAATAACTTTAAATTAGGAGAAACGGTAGATCCAAGGACAAATAATTTAGGAGACAGAAAAATAGCAACTAGATAGAAAAGACAATAAGAATATAAAAGTGGAAACTGGAATTAAGACAGTGGAAACTCAAATTTTACCAGTTACAAGTCTAAGAACACTTGAAGATGTAACATTGAAAATTATAGACTTATTCTCTAAAACATTCATTGTTATGAAGTACAAATATTCTGATTTAAATAACTTGATTTAAACTTTTAAGCTTCAGAAATTTGTGTCTAATTTTCTATTTTTAAGACATCAAATTCTGGGCCCAGAGAGATAGCAGAGTGGTGTTTGCCTAGCAAGCAGCCGAATCAGGACCAAAGGTGGTTGGTTCGAATCCCGGTGTCCCATATGGTCCCCTGTGCCTGCCAGGAGTTATTTCTGAGCATGGAGCCAGGAGTAACCCCTGAGCACCGCCGGGTATGACCCCAAAACTAAAAAAAAAAATCAAATTCCTAGCTTATAAATATATTTATTTATATAGCAGTCCTAGAAAACTGATGCATGTTAGCAAATTGTCATGAAAGGAAATGGCATAAAAACATTTTATTTATGAAAGTGGCTATGGATTTGGTTATTGGCAAAGCATAGAAGAGACTTGAGATGTGTGGTGGAATAGAACTAGATTAATTTGAGAAACCTGTTGGTAGAACTATGCATAAGCATTACAGGCATTTCTTTTGAAAGCTCAAAAAGGAAATGAGGAGCATATTCTAAACAACAGTGAAGTCGATTTCTGCTTTACAGATGCAGAACACTTCGCTAAATCACAATTTGATATTGAGTGGACTGTAAAACTGATCATTGATGGCATTGGACTTTTAGCTGAAGGAATTTCCAGGAGCAGTATTGAGAGTATGAAATGATTTCTCTTTGTAGCTTGTTAAAATATAAAGAAAAATAAGTTGAGAAAGAAAATTTCTAAATCCAAATAAATGAGCATTTGGTGATTTGGAAGATTATTTTTTTCTATCCGTACTGGAAAGGATTCTAAAATAAGGACATTTATTCAAGAAAGTATCTCTGGACCTGGAATTATACAGAGAGCAAAGTACTTGTACTGATTGCAGCCAATGTAATTGTGATCTTTGGTATAGCACATGGTCCCTATTTGCACCATCATGAGATTTCTAAGTATAGAACCTAGGGAAATTCCTGAGTACAGCCAAGTGTGACAAAAAAAAAAA
>PVKC010017608.1:0-20145 GCA_004027635.1 Crocidura indochinensis | reverse complement strand
ATGTATTTTTCTTAAAATTCTATAGATGCAGAAATCAGGATAGATTTCCTTGCTGACTATGAATTGCAAATGTGCTTTTCTGTATACAGGATCTTTTATTTATTTATTTATTTATTTATTTATTTATTTATTTATTTAGCGGTTTTGGGCAACACCCAATAACGCTCAGGGGTTACTCCAGCTATATGTTCAGAAATAGCTCCTGGCTTGGGGGACCATATGGGATGCCGGGGGATTGAACCGCAGTCCATCCTAGGCTAGTGTGTGCAAGTCAGATGCATTACTGCTTATGCCACCTCTCTGGCCCTATATACAGGATCTTTTAAATAATATTATATAGCTATGAATATCCTAAGCTTAATATTTTATACTAAATATTTTAAATTCTACTGTATGATATTTAAGTTCTTGCTATATGTAAATAATAATTTAAGATTTATCTAGGTAACAAATAGAAATATCTAGCAGCATCTCATTGCCAATGCAATTTACCACAAATTAGGTGGATATAATATGAACTTTCCTTATAAAATTGGATTGGGCTTATGCCCTTTGCTCACCACAATCTTTACCTCTTTATTTTACATTTGTCCTGCTATTCCTATCACATTCTATTTCCTAAGGCTATTTATGTAGATAACCCTTGATATCTGCAGTCAAGGCTTATGCTAAAGGGTATAGCCTAGGATATAAAAAATTATATATATGGTAAAAGAGATTAAATGTTTAAGTTAAATATCACTTAAGATCAAAACTTTACCCAAAATAATCTTTAGTGGTGATATCTTAGATTGTTTAGCAAAACCCGAAGGAAACATTTTTAGGCAAAAAAGAAAAACAGTCAAAGGAAAAATAAAGTGCATATAACAATACATCTTTTAATTTACTTTATTGATAAAAATAAGCATTATAACATGAAAATAAGTATTATAACATCTAAGATTAAAAAGTCAAAAAATCTTGAAAACAGTTAATTATAGTTTTTAAGTATGTTATTTAAAATCAATATGTATACAAACTATATTAAATTCAACATCAAAAACTCAGTTTCATTATTAATTTTACAGTTGAATCACTTTACTTACTCCTTATAGATTGCCTTTTGGCAACTATTAATTAGCCTAGTAGTCAAAATATTTATTTTATAAGTAGATTACAAAGAGATATTGTCTGATTATCTTATAACCAAAATATAAACTGTAATCAAGTTCTTATGCAAAAATAATTGAACATTAATGAAGTAACAATGAAAAATTCAAACACTTCTTGAAACTGGCATAACAATTCAAGACAATTCAAGACTTTACTTTCCTCAGAAAAAGGACTTGATCTTTGTAAGTCCTTGTTAACCAATTACTGAATTTGGGAGCTGGAGAGACAGTGCAGCAGGTAGAGTACTTGCCTTGCAAGTAGCCTACAAGACTTCTATCCCTGGCATCCCACATAGCCTCTTGAGCACAACCAGAAGTGATTTCTGGGTGTGGAGACAGGAGTAAGCCTTGAACATCACTAGGTGTGGTCCAAAAACAAAACAAAAAACTAGTGAATGTAGTCTCCAACAGGTATCACCTTAGTAAAGGACTGCTTTAAGGTATAAAAGCATCCGTGTACCAGCCTCTCTATATACAAGTAATCTGCAACCAGATTTTCTCACAGCTGAGAAAAATATGTTAGGCTTGAAAGGATAGGTATGCATCCATTGAATACGGTTTTTTTCAGACGCACCAATTTTAATCATTATAACATTTTAGTCTGTCTCTCATTTTACTCTCCTGTCATGTTTTAAGTATGTATTCACTTTCCTTTTTTTTCACTTTAACCATTTTAGTTACATGTTATATGTATGTACTTTTTCTTAGTCTTATATATAGCATCTCTTCTACTAGGGTATCAATTGCTTATGAGTAAACTCTTGATGTTTTTGTTCTCTAATAATTTCTCACTGACTGGAAAATAGACCAAGCCTTTCACAAAACAGAATTTAAAAAAAAAAAAAAAGTCTAGGGGCTGGAGTGGTGTAACAAGCAGTAAGGCATCTGCCTTGTCCGCACTAGCCTAGGACAGACCGTGGTTTGATCCTCTGACGTCCCATATGGTTCACCAAGTCAGGAGCAGTTTCTAAGCCCATAGCCAGGAGTAACGCCTGAGCGTCACCAGGGGTGACCCCCCCCAACCCCCACACGCACACAGAAAAAAAAGATTGCTCTAATCTTTGTAGAGGAGCTCCTATCCTCTGAAAGAGCTTCTAAAACTAAGAAGGCCTACTAGAGGAAGCGTCCTCCTTGATGGCATGTTTAGGCACTCACCGAATGAGAGCAATCCTCCATGATGGAAGGAACTCCAGAGACAATTCCTTACTCTAAAGAAAGATATGTTCCTGGAAGTTACACACCTGATCCTTTCAACTTGAAAGAATATTGTATTCTCATTACCTAAAGCCAGAAAGGAAGAAGTTAACACACTATATAGAAAATTCAAAGTGACTCTAAGTGACTTTGTCTTTTAAATGTAAAAATGAGTTCTCAGTTGGTTATTCTTAAAGAAGGAAAAGGAGGAATACTTGGAAGATAGGTGGAGTCCTCTATAACAAGTACATTAGGACCAAATGACATATTTTTAGTCTTTATATCCTAATTTTTCCTTCATGGAAATCATATCAATTTTTTCAATGCTGCAAGAAATCCAAGGAGTTAGGGATACTGGCAGGTGTCTTCACAGCTGTACAGCTGAAGTCTGTAAGTTACATGTCGTCTGCTAGTGTTAGATAACATTACGTTGTGGGCCAAATTCTTAATGGGGCTTCAACTTTATTTTCCAGATTTGTGACAGTCTGGTGAAAGCAATCATATTCTCATATATTCTTACTCTACTACACATTTGGTAAAGCCTCTTCTTTTCTCTCTTACTTTCTTTTCATCCTTCTCCTCTGTCAATGTCAACACTGTCCAAATGTAAATACTTTGGTTGGCATAGAAGAGGAAAACAACTTGAAGTTTTCTTTTTCACACAAATAAATGAATTTTTCCCACTATAAGGTATCATGAGTGTTTGATTGTCAAAACATTTTAGAATTCACATCTGTATTAGAGTGGACTACTATCAGGATTCATAACAGAACATCCACTCTAACTAGACTATTTTCTTCATTTAACACAGTAAATTTATGTTGGCATTTTAATGAAACATTTAACATTATCTTTTGTAATCTACATAATCTACTTTAATCTACTTTAATGAAATCATTGAGAATATAATTAATCTTCAAAAGTTTTCTAGTTCTCTTCCCCACTTCATAAATTTGAGAAATTATAAATATTGGTGTCCTTATAATATTCTAATACTACTGTCATATTTTGAGTTATAACCAAGAAATTATTAGTTTAAATTTGATGGCTTCTTCTTTTTTATCATCTCACTTTATATATTTTATCTAAAAAATGTCCTAAAGTTGAGTTTGAATGTTTTAAAATAAGAGAAGTAAAGAGGAAAACCATTACTAAAACATATGTATTCTTACCTGAACTGAGAAATTTAAATCTTTACCTAAAAGTATTTAGGAGAGCTAAGGGGATTTAGATGAGATGCATACAAAAAGCTTAGAGGAAAGTAATTATTTTATGAATAAAAGATTGAATAGACCAGGCATGAATTAACTAATTGAATAAGTCAAAGTACGCTGATAGATCCTTATTAAATAATTTTTATGAACTGTCATAGTGTTTTACTATGAACATCACATTCTATCTGTGCAGATTATATAATGGTAATCTATTATATGAAAAGTATAATAACAAAATTAATTTTTGAACTTCCAAAATAGACAGTTCAAAAAAGATATAATAATAAAAACGAGTCTAATACTGAGCAAGTTTGACAAATGCCTAATATTAAACCAATACCTCCACTAAACCTTTCTAAATCTTCTGCCCTGTAGAGAAAGATACACATCTCATTGTGGAAAATAGAAACTCATTTGTATAAAAACATGAAGTAAAACACAATATTTTTTGGTGTTTTGGGGACACACCCGGCAGTGCTCCGGGGTTACTCCTGGCTCTGCACTGAGAGTTTGTTTCTGGCAGGCTTGATGACCATATGGGAAGCCAGGAATCAAACCTGGGTCTGTCCCCGATAGGCCAAACAGGCAAACGCCTTATTGCTGTGCTAACTCTCTGGTCCCAGTAAAACATAATTTTAAAAAGTGTACATGGTCCACACTAAGTACTCTACTCATTTGATCTCTTGACCTATGTCTCTGTCTCTTTTTTGTTCCTGTCTTCACAAATAGTGCACATACTTGCACAAGCACGAATGTCATCTGTGACTATTATTGTAATAATTCACTATCAGGGGCCAGAGCGGTGGTGCAGTGGTAGGTTATTTGCCTTGCACCTGACTGACCTAGGACAGACCGAGGTTTGATCCCCCAGCATCCGATATGGTCTTCCAAACCAGGAGCGATTTCTGACCCCAAAGCCAATACTAACCCCTGAGCATCACTGGGTGTCCCCCACACACACCAAATCTACTGTCATATTAATTTTAACTTTGTTCCCAGCCTAATCCTAAAATCATTAAACATATCTTTTTTAAGTAGCGTGCATCTTTCTAAGTTAGATTTCAAAGTTAGATAATTAATAGTATGATTTTTAAACCTAGGAGAATTAACTACTTATTGATGAGATACCCACCATCAGAGTTACAGTGCTAAAAATGAGAAACACTCAGTTTCACAAAGTATATGGCATTTCACAGTTCTTATGATATTGTATGATTGATCACTTAAATCAGACTTTTCTTTATTAGTTCCTCAACTGTTTTCCAAATTCTTGACTATATTTCAGATATTCAAGTCTCAGAAAGAGGACTTCAAACATCTTCTTTCTTAATATCCAGATTACTTTTAAGGTTCATTGAGGTGTCCTTTTGTGAGAATGAGTTTGACATATTTTTCAGTAATTCAAATGTATAAAATATTTTTAATAATTAAGTGGGATCAGGAAAGATTTTTTTCACTTCTTTAGGTTACTAACAATAAGAATTATTTTTAAAAACCAATTTGTTTGCTAGACAGGAAGTAAGGAAAGTGTACATTGTACCAGATACAAGGTCCTTGCCTTGCATGTAGTTGACCATGGTTCAATGCTTAGCACTACATATGATACTCTAAGCAAAACCATAAATGATCCTTGACCATAGAGCCAGGAGTGACACCTGAACACAGATGGGTATGTCCCCAAAGCAAACAAAAATAACATAAATGTTTTTATAGAGAAATATTATGCATTCATGCTTTATAAATTATGGATAGGAAAAATAAAGATCAATTCAAAAGGTACAACAAGTTTTTTAAAAGATGATTATAGGTATATTTTAGGCTTAGTTTAGGAAAGAGCAGAATTACATTGATGAAAAGGTTGCACAGGCCAAGTATTATGTAAAGAAAAAAGTAAATTGCTGATGTAAAAAAGGGAAACAGAAAAACTAACACAAAAATTCCCCCAAAAGATTGATAGAGAAGTACAGAAGTTAGAAGCTCTCAGTAAGTAGTGTAAATTGCACACTGCAATTCACATTGACTAAGGATTTTAAAATATTACTACCATCTTTTCAATAACCTTCATTAAATACCTATAGTGTCACAGGCTATCTCCTGGGTTTGAGGTATATTGCTTCAAACAAAACAAAGTGTCTTTCTAAAAACTTACACATAATAAATAAGGAGTGACGTTAGATATGTTCTATTAAGTTGTAACCAAAAGAAAATTTAGTTGGCTGAACTGGCTGTTTTAGATTGTGTTTTCAGGAAAGTGCCTTAAAAGGTAAGGTTTGAATTGAGATTTAAATGGTGAGGAGCCAATTATGTCATTAGCCTCATCCCAGTACAGCTGTGTTTTAGAAGGGGACAGTTATATGGACTTGGTACCTTACCATGGAATTTGAGCTAAATTCATATCATGTGTCAGATTGAATGAACAAGCAAATTTGTGTCAGTTGTTGATGGCATTTAGAGAAAAATATCATGTATTAGTGTCATGGAATAAAAACTCCTCCAGAACATTTCTCTTCTAGTTTTCAAATGTTTTTATATATTCTTTCATTAAATTATGCATTCATTTATATTCTACTTTATTATTTATATGGATTTAATGTAGGCATAGAAAATCACAGCAAATTCTCCTGACACCCTTTAATTCCAAAATTGATTTTTATGCCACATGCTTTGGTATAATTTGATTTTCTTTAATGCATATATATTTGTAAATTACTTACATAAATAAATGATTCAATATTTTGACATATTTTAAATATTTTTCTACTGTTGATTGGTTTACAAAAGCTAAGATTAAAAGTCAACTGTATAAGAAAGCAAAGAAAAGAATGTCAGCCCTGGGGGGCAGAGCTATAGCAATACAGTAGGGCATTTGCCTTGCATGCGGCCAACCCAGGACGGACCCAGGTTGATTCCCAGCATCATATATGGTTCCCCAAGCCTGCAAGAGGTGATTTCTGTGCTCAGGAGTAACCTCTGAGCACTACCAGTAGTGTCCCCTCAAAAAAACAAAACAGAACAACAACAACAACAAAAAGAATATCAGGCTTATCTAAAACCCTCACCTGAGAGTAAAGAAAAAGGCACATAGATAACTTTTTATTAGTAATTTTTATTTTGACCAAAGTGGATTACAAATCATTCACAGTAGTATTGTAGGTACATAATGACATTGAATCAGGGGCATTCCCACCACCAATGTTGTCCTCCCTCCACCCCTGTTCCCAGCATGCATCCGATATCACCCCCCCTTTGCCCCCCGGGCTGTTAGTATAAGTGGTCCCCTCTGTGCCTAGCTTGTTGTAGATTGGGTATCAATAATTTTAATGAACACAGATGCAAAGAACATCAACAAAATACTAACCAATATATTGTGCTGTGTCACCTTCTTTTTCCGCTCCGTCTCTCAAACTGAGGATGAAAGCCTCTAGAAAGACTTCGCCCATTTCCGGAATATTTGATTCCTTTATTTTTATTCTTTTTTTTCTCTCCCTCTCTCCAGGTTATTACTTTTCTCCTTTTTAAACAAAACCACATAACTTGAACTAACTGGTCCCGCTTCCCAATTAGGGGGGGGGGTAAAGGAGGGGGTACCAAGACCAAACAGGTGTAAGTTCACTAAATAGTAAACTAGACACAGAGGGGACCACTTACTTTAGCAACCCCGGGGGACAGGGAAGAGGATATGGGAAGTAGGAGGGGAACGGAGGTGGAGGGAGGATAATTTGGTGATGGAAACTCCCCTGATTTTATGTTAGTTTGTACCTAAAATATGATTGTCAACAATATGTAAGCCAATATGATTAAAATAAATATTATATTAAAATACTAATCAATAGAATACAACAAAAATACAAATGTCAGCAAGAAGGTTATACTCTATGACCAAAAAGATTTATCCTAGAGATACAAGGATAGTTTAATATATGCAAGTCATTAATAGAATACATCACATCAATAAAAAAATCAAAAATTATATTGTTATCAATAGATGCAGAGAAAATAATTGACAAGTTCCAATATCACTTATGAAAAAAATTCTCAATAGATGGGAATTGTAGGAATTTTTCTCAATATAGCTAAAGCCATTTATCACAAGCCCATAGCAAGCATTATACTCAATAGAGAAAAAACAAAGACCTTTCCTCAAAGATCTGGCATAAGGCAAGCTTGCCACCTCTTGTCACTTGTATTAAATATAGACACTAAAGCTTACAATTCAGATGAATTATAATAAAATCACCTTCCAAGTCTCCAACATGTTCAATCTTTTAAAAGACTATTATTCACTACAGTAGTAAATACAACAGGCAGGCTATGGAATCAGCCAAGGTGGTCAGCAACATATGAATGGATAATGAAGTTATGGTATCTAAATACAATAGAATAATAGTAGTTCAGCTTCTAGTAATAGTAATATCTCTGAAACTTGCATGGAACTGGAAGATGACATGTTAAGTAAAGCAAATCGGAAGAAAAAGGACAAATACAAGATAATTCCAATTATATGTTGAATGTAGAATAAAAACAAGATAAAGAAATGAAAGGTGCCAACAAGGGACAAACTCTGGACTCAAGATTACTGAAATTATTTGGGCAGAGGAAGACAGAAATTGAGGTGGGATTTAAGATGAGGCAAAACAGTGCTTATCTATAATTGGAAGATTGGTGGAGGGAAATTGACACTGCTAGTGGAACTGGTGTTAGAACATTGTGTAACTGAAACTCCATTATGAACAACTTTGTACACCACAGTGCCTTAAATAAAATTTAAAATATAGGAATGAATATTAAAATAATTAACAATTTGATGGAAGTAGATATGTTTGTTTTAAGTTGTGATTTATTTGAGCCAGATGGAAATGGATAGACATAGAATAATCTCAATCATTTGTAGAATTTAAGAAAGCCAAGAGATAGTATGGTAATAATATCCAGAGACAATTGAGATGAGGGTCAGGAGGTTCATCTAGGGTAGGAAACTTGCCACAAAGAGCAACGAATGCAAGTAGGGTAGAAAAGAGTCAACTAGGACAAAGATATTTGAAACTGATCACTCTGGAAAAGAAGTTGGTGCTGAAAGGGGAGAAAGTAATATGCAAGCAGCCCTCCATTAACGATAGTACAGACCACAGGATCAAAAAGGAAAGAGAGTGAGAGAGGCAACTGCCTGTCCTAGAGATATGAAGGGAGTGGGGGTGGGGAGATGGGAGGGAAATGGGAGACATCCATGACCAGAAGGATACACTGGTGAAGGACGGTTTACATTGAATGATTAAAATCCAACAATGAGCAATTTTGTAACTATTGTGCTTAAAGCAATTTAAAATATGTCATTTCCTTTTGCTTATAATTGAAAATATTCTGCTTATATATTAATCATTTTAATTTTCCTAATATAAATGGCCTACCCTAACTTTTGTTCATTTACTTTCTTCTTTGTCATATGTACTTTAATTGATTTAATAAAATATTTCATGCATTATGGTTATTAAATATTTATTACATATTATAATTTTTCGATTTTGTCTTGCTATTTAACTTTGCATTTTTCCCTAACAAAGTATTTTTTAATTTTATATTAAAATTATTTAATTTAAGAGAATGAACAATAAAGAACAATGACAAAACCTTGACATTGGAACACAAAACCAATTTCAAAATAATGGTAGAAAGGAAGTAGGAGAACACCAGACTAGAGATAATAAGCTGACAATGATGGAGGGTTATAGGCACTTTGGTGGTGGTGGAGCCTGGTGTTGTATATTGATACCATAAATTTTAAGACTATTGTAACTATCTAAAAAATAAACTTTTTAAAAGTTTTAAGTTGTTAAAAGATATTTAATATCTTGAAAATTTGCAAGGCCTTCTCTAATACTCTAAGATACACCCTCAGCATACTACTAGCAGTTAGTAAAGCACTAAAATTAAATTGCTTGCTTTTAGAAAGACTAAGACTATGTTTTCTAAAAGTTAAGAATGTATTCAACTTAGCTTAATTTTTATAAGCATGTTCATGTATGTATGTTTATTTTAAACGTTTCACAATTAAAAGACACCATAAATCAGATGAACAAATAAGAGCAGTCATATGTCATTTGGAAACAGTTGCAGTTAGTTAGTTAGTTAGTTAGTTAGTTAGTTAGTTAGTTAGTTAGTTAGTTAGTTAGTTAGTTAGTTGGTTGGTTGGTTAGTTGGTTGATTGGTTGGTTGGTTTTTGAGCTACACCTGGTAGTGCTGAAGGGTTACTCTTGGCTCTGTACTCAGAAAGTACTCCTGGTGGGCTCAGGGGACAATATGAGATGCTAGAGATCAAACCCAGGTTAGCTGAACCTACCTGTTGTATTATAGCTCTAGACCTGGAAACAGTGCATTTATATCTTTTTTTTTGGTTTTTTTTTTGGGGGGGGGCCACACCCGGTGACGCTCAGGGGTTACTCCTGGCTATTCGCTCAGAAGTCGCTCCTGGCAGGCACAGGGGACCATATGGGGAACCGGGGGATCGAACCACGGTCCGTCCTAGGTTAGCGCAGGCACCTTATCTCCAGCGCCACCGCCCGGCCCCCGCATTTATATCTTCACCTCCTAATATATACAAATATAAATTAAGTCCAATTAATACATTCAAAGTTGAAATGAAGTGACAAATTATTTTTTTAAATGATTAAATGCTAATGATAATAAAATAATAAATGATAAAAAGTAAATAAATGAATCTATGATCTTGGAAAAGTATAACATTTTTAGGATTTGTTCTGTGGAACAAATTGCAAATCAAGCTGATAGATTTGACTTACAAATGACATAATTGTTTATCAAATTAAAAATTTAATTGGGGCCAGAGTGGTGGCACAAGCAGTAGGGTGTTTTCTGTGCACACATTAATCTAAGACAGCCCGCGGTTTGATCCCCTGAAGTTCCTTATGGTCCCCCAAGCCAGGAGTTAGCTAGCCTGAGCTAGCTGAGATGCTAGGTCCTCACCAGGTGTGACCCAAAACCAACAACAACAAAAGTTAAAAATTCAAGGAAATAGAAACCCTAAAAGACATACTGGGGCTTAGAAAACTCCATATACAGGTGGACTTTGCAGGTGTACAACTTGAGTTCAATCCCAAACACCCCATTATATCACAAGTATCACCCACAACAGTCCTGTTGGCCCCTGAACTCAGTCAAGATGATCCAGACACCATAGGTCTGAGCAGCACTGAATCCTCAGATCCTTGCATTCAACTACTGGCTAGGTTGGCTCAGAATCAAAATTTTAAAAAAATAGTCTGCATATAAACTAAAATATAAAGTCAACTAAGTGCTATATCAGTAAAGAATTTATGTAATTCACCAAGAAGAAATCACAAATAATGAAAGATTTTAGTTTATAGGAATCAAGTATCAAAACTGTATGATGCCAATTTTTGTTGGATTTAAGAAAAAAATCTAGGGGCCTGGGAGATAGCATGGAGGTAGGGCGTTTGCCTTTCATGCAAAAGGTCATCGGTTTGAATCCTGGTGCCCCATATGGTCCCCCGTGCCTGCCAGGAGCTATTTCTGAGTGTGGAGTCAGAAGTAACCCCTGAGCACTGCCGGGTGTGACCCAAAACCACCACAACAAAAAAATCCAAGCATTTTTGCTGGATTTATTTTAAAAATGAACCAGTCCTGCTGAAAATTGGAAATGTAGTTGAGGTTAATGTTAGAAGAGCAAATCCTTCACAGCTGATGAAAATAGACTTTTCTCACAAAATCCTGCCTTCATGTATCAAGAATGTAAATCCTTAGTCTGGAGTTTTCATTCTAATGACTAATACCAAGGAGATATCACAAAAAGTATATAAAAATGTAAGCACTAGTATTTTTATAATGTTTTAAATAAAAGTCGTAAAAAGCAAAAGGAAATATATTAAATATTAGACATTATAAGTTTATTCAATAAACAAGTGTAAGGCCCACTAAAAGAGCTGGAGATTTATTTCTAAAATAAAGTAAGGATATCTTATTCCTGGAGGACAAGGCAAACAGGTAACTCATTGTTAAAGACTTTACCCAGTTCCTATCTCTGCAGATCTGAGTGAAGAGTCCTATAGACAGGCAATGGCCCAAGTCCCAGGTTTCAGTTTGGAATTATTTGTGAAAGGAATAAGGAAAAGGGAGAGGAAAGAAGAAAAGAGGAGGAAAGAGGAAAATAAAAGCAATAGAAAAAGAACTAAAAACCAATGTGACTGTATATCATTTAAGGAAGTGCTACATAGGAAAATGGTTAAACAATACATATAATGTACATTTGCAAAGAGTTTTAAATAACAAATTCTTATAAATGAGATGAAGAGAAATAAAATTGTATTATTATATTGTCACAACTCTTGAGAAATGCATAGGAGAATCACTGATAAGAAAAATATAGTGTTGACAAAAATGACATTAAAAGGTACAGTAGGGTTTTCCTTTTCTTTAATAGCATTTTATTATTTGATTTTTAGGCCACCCCTAACATTGTTTTTGGGGTTACTTCTGGCTTTGCACTTAGACATCATTCCTAGCAGACTAGGGGGACCATATGGGTGCCAGGGATTGAAGCCGGCTTGGTTATGTGCAAGTCAAGTGCCCTACTGTGTTATCATTCCAGCCACTTACTTTAAATGCTTATGAAGGAAATATATTAGTAAGTCAATAATATTTAAAACTGGACAATAAGTAATATATATACTCAGTATTTCTCTCAATTTACTAATCATAGCCTTCATTCGCTTTATTACAGAACTTCTTTATTATTTGTCTAACAGAACACCAGGTCACTAATTTCTAAATGTACCTTTTTACTTTATGTTGCTACTAAAACATTTTACTAACATCAGATTTCCAAAGGTTGAAATAAGACATTTAGGTAAACTTCATACCACTTTAGTCCTATTTTACTCCCATCTATCCTCCTCCTGCCCCCACTAAATTTGATATGCTGAAATATGAGAGAAATTGAGTGCCAGTTTTGCTCAGATGATGAAAGATCTTGACAGCAACTCCATCCCCTTGTAAAAACTCCCAGTCAGCATGAACCCTACTTAGTATAATAAACACCACAGCATGAACTATTTTTGCAGGTGAGTTGTCTTGTGGGTAGCCCACCCATAAATTAAAAGGACAGGCTAAAACAAGAAAAGTGGCTTCACCAAGAAGAAGAGGGAAACGAAGTTTAGCTTCAAACCCCCACTGGCTTGAGGTCACAGGCCTGTTGAGACTGACGATTTATTATAATTTATTAGCGAGAGCATTTTTTTTTCTAAAACCAGCAGGAGCATTAGAGTCTGAAACAATACTTTTGAAAAAAAAAACTATAAAACTGAAAAGGACATGAAGCATTTAAAGGAGCAGAAAGGAAGGAAAGGTTTATATGCTGTCAAAAAAACTTAAGTACTAGAGAATGTTGTAATTTTAAGCCACTAAAATTCTTTTTTTAATTTATAGTTTAAATTCAGAGATTTACTGGAATTTAATTTCTTAAAAGTTATAAAAATTTTAGCAAGGATTAATATTTCACATCATTACTAATATAAGTGAACTATAATACTATTTAAGTTCCAATTTGAGCTATATATTATATAATATATATTAGATTTTATTTTATTCTTCACCTATTTAGTCTTGAAATTTCACTTAGTCTTCAAATAAAAAATGTGAAAGGGTATATTTTTGGTAATGTTAGTTTCTGGATGGTATCCTGTGAAATGGAAGAATTTCTCATTAAAATATATATTTTAAAGTGTTGAGTGCTTCCCAATCTTTACTCCCAAATTCGAATTCATACAGGCATATTGTAGGCTTTGAAAATCCAGAAGCAAAGAAAACTTTAAGTGTGTTTGAACCAGAACTGACTTTTGAATATTTTTGTACAGGGTATCCTTTAACACTAGTGTCCCAGGGATCACTGAAACAAGTTCCTTAAATACAATGTAACTTGCCTATTAGAATTAGTGACAAAAGCAATATTCTAAGCGATGAATCATCTGAGAATAAGTTGCTAACATAACTAAAATTATCTGCATTGTTATTTGGTGACATTTAGTTTACTTTCATAGATTCAAAAACTTATGTTCAAAATATAATTAAGATCACAACATAAGATAGAGGACGGAGATGTTCCCATAGCCCTCTTCTTTCCCTTATCCATTCTCTCTCCTTCTATCTTACAATAAACCATATAAAAAATAACATTCTAACCTCACATAACAGCCATCATGATATCTAACATATGTTTCCTTGTCTAAAGTGCACTTGGTATCTCTCTAATCAGTAAGGCCAACAACCAAAATTGTTATTTTATTTCTGATTCTAGAGTTTCCATAAAACACAAAGTTTAATAAAAGTATAGTAAAATATTTAATGTCTCCATTCCAGCAGCTGATTTCAACCTGATTTGGCCCACATTATACTTGAATTTCTACCAGAATTGACTAATGCTTCTTTGTTCTCTCTGAATTGGAGTGAACATATAGTTATAGTGATATAGAACAGAAGTGGAAATTTAATCCAAGAATGAGTATCATTTATAATATGAGAATAGTTTGTGACTCAAGTCAGATGTGGCTTTTCTAGTTCATCTATAGTGTATTTTGATGAAAATTTATTCTGATATGAATACAATACAATGCCTAAGATTTTACAGTATATAGAATAAAAAAGAATACATAAAACACTTAAATGTACCATTATTATTCTCATTATTAAAGTTGCTAATTTAAAATTGTCACCTTTGTAGAGTTTTCTGTTTGTTCTAAAAGATAATACATTTTCTTTGATGACAAAAGAAGTAGAAAACTATACTTCCGATTCAATAAACCATTGATAGAGTCTCATTCAGTGATGTAAGAGAGTAGATTATACAAAGGAGACTGATTAATGACTTGATTACATATGTTTGACTCTCCTGTGCACAGAACTATTCATCTTCTATCAGAGGGCATTATCCACAAGGCCATTCAACAAGAAACTAAGGCCATTATTGACAGTGAAGGACAGGGGAAAACTGTTATACTATAACTGAGGTTATACAATAACTTAGTTTAGATACAAGGCGGGGAAAACAATAAAGAATAAAGTATAGGTAAGCTAGGAGTAGAATAATGGTTAGAGTAAAGGTTCTGGTATGGAAATGCCTAAGAACTAACCCGGATGCAATTTCTTACTTGATAGGTAACCATAGGAAAGTCACAAATTTTAAGATTCAGTTAATAAGCCATTAATTAATAAGACTTTTCTCAAATGTTTTAGATATTGCATAAGGCATTTCATGGAAGCAAATAGTCTGGTCTCTGATTGGTCTTCAATTACTATTCTTTCTTTGTTAAAAGAAGACATTTTCCTTCCAGAAGGAACAGATTCTGCTCTTTTCACAAAGAACAAAACTGAAACCATGATGCATGAGGGAAGTCTCTCACAAAGACACTGAAGGTTAAAGTGACGGGAGAAATCAAGAACTTTAAAATTACGTTTATTAAAAAAATTATATGATGCATATTATCTGTTAATGACTTGATTTCTTAGTTTCCACTCATGAACTATAGTTTCCCCAATCAGTGTGATAATAGATTAATTAAACGCCATAAAGAAAAATTTGCCATTATTTTGTAGATCACTTCTGGTTCTATTCTCATAAGGTTTCTCAATTCCTATTCTATACTCTAATATTTAAAAGAAGTCATATCTTTGCATCACTACACTACAAATACTTCTAAGTATTTATACATACAGATGCCTCATAAAAGATAGAAGTCACAAACATGAATTAGTATATAGGTTTTATGTGACTTCTCTAACAGATGTCATAGATACATATGTACACATATACATGCATACATACCCCAAAACTCACGACATAAAAATTTGTGTGTCACAACCTGCCTGACTGAAGCATCCAGAACTGCTATACTCTCTCTTTTCTCTTATTTCTCTAACATATCATTTCCCCAGATTTTCACTAAAGCTCCTGCATAACTTGACAACAAATGTGCCATTTTTGAGAAATTAAAATTTTAATAATCTTAAATGCGAGCATCTTTAAAGGTCCCCCTGTCCCTTACCCTTACTAACTTTTCTATCTATTTTTGGTATTTCAGGAGTTTAAGGATGTTTAAGATTGATAAAAAAAAAAGAAGAAAAGCTCAGAAGACGATAAATAATTAGTTTACCATCCACAGTACTTGAGATCAGGACTGGAACCTAAAACAGGCACAGAGTTTTCAGAGTTTCAAAGCAGTTTGCGTTCTCTCATCAGCGTCATTATGGGCACACCTATCACCCATGATCTAAGTTTCATGAAGCACCAAAGGATAAAGCCATCACTAGGCAGCTGTAACCAGCTGCTTGCCTGACATAAAATAAGACATGTGGCAGCTGGAAATACTGAATAGCCAAAATAATGCATTTGACTTTTGTTGCAAGAGGTACCTCTCCATCAAGAGGGATTAAGCAATAGGGTCCCATATCATTCCTAGAGCCAAGAACAGACCTAATATGGAAGTCCTATAGGTCTACAATCGATTGCATAGGTTTCTCAGGTTCTTCCCAGAACACCCATGGTGTCACATAAATGAGATTCTATAATAATCTGTACTGATTGTCCTTTAAATCCCAGTTCAAAGTGTTAGATATATTCTGGCAAAGGATGCAAAACAAAGCAGGTGTGTTTCAGTTCAAAGATAGGACAATGACCCAGATGGTTATCATCCAAAATAAATACTAACTACATTAC
Source organism: Crocidura indochinensis (assembly GCA_004027635.1). Lineage (NCBI taxonomy): Eukaryota > Metazoa > Chordata > Mammalia > Eulipotyphla > Soricidae > Crocidura > Crocidura indochinensis. Next base: position 3,847 of record PVKC010017608.1, on the reverse strand, counting down.
CTCTTTTTATTTTGACACAGTTAAATATTTGCTATTCTGTACATATCCAATCAGACTATATTCCTATCCATAGTTCTCTTTTAAATGCCTAAGAAAATAACAACTTGTATCAACAAGTATCAACTTGTTTTAATATTTAGTTTACCTTAAATCCATGTTGGTAATAGAATCATTAACTTCATACCAAATTGTCCTCGATATTCATAGATTCAGATTACTAAAGTAGTGAAATTTTATCATTAAATTTTAGAGAAACAAAATAGTAGAATAACAGTGGAACATGTTTAGAATAACTTTATTTTAATTCAATTAGGTTATGCTAGTATGTGTTGATTAATATAATTTGGATCATTTTTATTCCAAAAGTAAGTATTTTAGGAAGGTAGCTGTGATTTTTAACTGCAAAATTTATACTGAGAAAAAAAACTATTCATTTTTCCATTGAGATTTAAAAGTTTCCTTAATGTCCTTTAGGTCTAAGGATTTGGAATTTTTTAGTAACAGGTATTATAGGCAAAGGGAAAAACCTTAAATTCTAGATTTTGTGAACACATTTCTTCTTACTTTATGTATGGCAAGAATTTTAGTATATAAAATTAGACCCCTTGAAATTGGATTTGCTAAAATAGTGAGTCACTAATGCCAGAAACAATGTAAAATCTGAAACGGTTGTAAGAGAAGCTGCTCCTAGTCACATTGGTGACTTGCTGAAGTTTAAATCTCCAAATGATTTTCTCATGGTGTTCCGACACATTAGTCCCTTTATCTCACAATGGCACAAAGACTTTTGTTCCAGATAAGAAAAGTGTATTTATGACCTAGAGGGTACTAACTCCTACATAATTTGAGAATATGGCTTCAAAAACAAAATTAACATAAAACTTTTAAATACTCAAAATACTGATTATACTCTTCAGAAAGTCAGAGAGTTGTGTTTTGACATTGAGTTTGCCAGTCTAGTTTAGGATGAAAAGTTGGTATCTATCTTTAATTGGTATAGTTGCCTTGTTTAGGTCAATCCATTACAGTCTAGCGTCTAGCCTAACAACAAGATGGCATTGAAACTATTGAACGAGCTGAGTGCTGCACCTCAATCAAATAAAAATAAATAAATATAAATAATAAGAATAAAAACAAGAGTGGTTAAAGGATTCTCTGCACTTGGCCAATCTCCAATACCACATGGTTCCCCAAGGATTTGCAGTGCAGCCCTGGACAATATGGTTTGAGTAACTTCAGCAACACAGAACCTGAGCAAAACTTTCTCCAGTCTCTCACTGAACTACCAGCCCAGATAGTAGAGAATCACTACCTACCTACCCTGGGTTCCTGAGCACTGCTTGGGAGCACCCACATCCTCCAAAATGTGAAAATCATAAAAGACAATATTGATGATTTTATAAGTTTTTAAAAATTCATTTCTGGGGATTAGAAGTAATATAGAGGACAGGCCATTTGACTTCCAGGCGACCAATTAGGATTTTATTCCTAGCACTCTTGTCTCTCAACTTACCAGAAGTGATGCCTGGGTGCAAAGCCAAGAGTATACTCTTGAGAACAAATGGGCCTGTCCCCTGCCACCCAAAAAACCTTATTTTTCTATAAATTATTTGTTCGCAACTATAGTGTGATAAAGTAAACTTAAAAAAGCTTTTGCAACTGATACAGCTAATAAGAATACATGAAATCAAATATTTTAAAAAAGCCATTGTGAAAAACAAATGAAAACCTCATATAGTAAAAATTAGATTATAACAGAAAATAATCAAGTCTTAAAAAGGCTTCTCACAAGTAAGACATTCTAAATCACTAATATAAAGAAGCAAATATAATGACACATTACCTCTATTTTATACAATAATACATACAACTTTAATTTCCTCATATTAAATCCATAAGACACTCTTTTACACCCCAATCTTAGTGAGACTAAGAAGGCTGACAATATGTAGACCAAAGGGGACATCTTTTACTGCTGGTGTGAGATAATAAGGTTTTGTAGAATACTTTGGCATCAGTTCCAACAGCTACCTACACAAAAACTATATCATGCTGCCCAAAGTCAGATAGAAATGTACCTTAAGTGACACAATATAGTTTCTGTGTGAGTCTTTTCCAAGAGATTTTTGCAGGTGGGAATTGGGCCACACCTGGCAGTACTCAGGGGTTACTCCTGGCTCTGCAGTCAGAAATCTCTCCTGGCAGTCTCGGAACCATATGAGACGCCAGGGTTTGAACCGGGATCCATTTCCTGTGTGCTGCATGCAAGGCAAATGCCCTACCCACTGTGCTATCACTCTGGCATCTCAAGAGATACTTTACATGTTTTAGTAGCTGCAACATTTGGAGCTTACCAATACTCATATGTGACAGTAATGCTAAGTGTGCATGTACTTTGCAATATTTTGAAATAACTCCTTAGCATCCAAAGCTTCTTCTATCACCAGGTGAAAATTTTTTCCTTGTCTCAACCTATGTGAGGGTTGACACTGGAGAATTGCATCTTTTATCTACTCACTTTGAAGAGAATTCAAAAGAGTGAGAGGTCTTTCACTTACTAGATTAATTTAATTTTGCCAAATAGCTGAATACTTTGCCTGCAGTTTGGTGAAAAGAGAGCAAATACCAAAGATTATATTGAGATAAACATGCTCATGGACATAAAGAATGATTTTTTTAATGTTCCATCATTAGTTTATCTGTAAACACTCACATGATTTGTACCAATTTGCAAGAAAGCTTTAATAATATACCTCTTTCGCTAGAGTTACAGAAATTTCTATGGTTTATATATCTACATTTATGTAGTATTTATATATTCTATAAAATGCCAGTACATATTACATTTTGAACTTCAATGGTAGCTTTTCAATTTTTGATTAAAATAAAGTTCCAACTCTAAAAATCACAGTAGAAAGTTACATGATCTAAGTATGTAATTTCATATATGTATATAATTTTGCTTATATATGTACACATATATGTGAAAGGCATAAAAATAAAAAGTTTAAGGCACATTATGAGGTTTTAGGGGCAGAACTAGAGCATGTGCTTTGAATTTAATCAGATTTGATCATCACACCACAATGCATCCTGAGCTCTGGTCAGATAATGGCCACTGAGATCCCTTAGGGATTATAGCACTAAAACTAAGTAATAATAATAATAATAAATAGTAATAATGATTTCATGGCAAGAATAGTCAGATTCACTTAGATGAGTTTCTGGAAGAGGCTTTACAACTAAAAGCCAGGTCACAGATGATGGTTCAATGTTGAAAGTATTCACCCTATAAGAATGAAGCCAGGAGTTCAGTCAGTACCACTCCCACAACTGAAGTTATACTGACAGCCCTACTCTCTGGAACTTGCTGGTGAGAGAAAAGGAAAAATAAAACCCAAAACTAAAGTATAGAGAGGGGCCAGCTGGTTTATGGAAGTATCCATAAAAAATGCAGTTGTGCTTGATTTCTTGGTATCTCTTAAGTAGCCATATCATGACATCACCCACAGTGCTTTATGTGGAATTATTTTTGGCTCTTCCTTCCATTAGAGAAACATAAGATAAAGCTATCTATTCTGTTTCCATATTAACAACATATATTGTTTTCTTACTAAAAGCAATAAAATGTTGATCATTCTGCTAACCAAAACTAAAATTATCATTTCCCACAGATATATATCATTGTACCATTCTTTTTTTTAATTTTTTTTATTTTTATTTTTTTTTGTTTTTTAATATAATTTTTATTTTTAAACATGTTGGGTTACATATCGTTGGCAATCATATTTTAGGTACAAATTAACATAAAATCAGGGGAACTCCCATCACCAAAAAGTCCTCAGTC
>PVKC010017607.1:0-20134 GCA_004027635.1 Crocidura indochinensis | reverse complement strand
GCCCCCCCCCCACCTGAAAAAGCTTCTAAGGGCCTTGGAACCTGCATCTCTCTTGGCCCTGTCCCTTTCCCTGCATTCTCTAGCCCTCCCATCTCCAAGTCCTTGCTCAGGGGCCGTGTCTCCCTCTCTGAGAAAACCTCGCCTTGTCTGTGACTGGCAGGGGACAGAATTGACTGAACACAGCTTGGGATCTTGGCCTGCATCAGGGTGAATGCTGGGGATGGAGGGAGTGTGGGAGGGTGACAGGCGACATGGGAGTGAAAGGAGGAGAGGGAGAAAGTGCAAGGGGGGAGTAAGGGGAAGAGAGGAGGTGAAGGAGGAGGAGAAGGCCAGTGAAAGGTGGACAGGTAAGCAGCTATGATGAGAATTGAGTACTAAGCTCAAATGCTGAAGGAGTGTGGGGTGAAAGTGAACTGGAAAATTCAGGCTACAGACAGACACTAGGGGTTCCTGAGATGTCAGCGAGGGAATATTGGATTCTCCTGTGAAGCTATTTCCAAACTGCCTGACAGAAAGAGCCCCATAGAGCAACTATTCCTGGGGTTCTCCTTGTGGCAGAAGTAGAGGCAAAGTCTTGGAGACAGTGCTCCAGAGATGGAAAGGGCAGTACAGAGGGACTCTATGCCCCATAATTAGAGGTCACCAGCCTGGGGCCCTTTCTTTCCCAGTCATAAGCTGGGGGGAACATCATCGGTGCTGGACACTCTGGGAAGAGGGGAGCTGACCTTTGTTGGCCAACAACGTTGGCACAAGGGAGTATGGGAACAAAGCCAAGTGAGAGAAAGCCAGATTGTCACCAAAAACACTCTCCTCTTCTGCTTCCCATAGGGTGAGGCCCCACTAACTGGTACAGAGCTGGGAGTGAGCCCATCTGACTGGCACAGTGCTGGGAGTGGGTTCACTTAACTGGAACAGGGATAAGAGGGCCAATTTAACTGGCATAGGGCATGGAGTGGGCCCATCTGACTGTCACAGGGCTGGGAGTGGGTCCTTCTGACCTGCATAGGGTTGGGAGTGTGCTGGGTCTTTTACACCAGCTCCTTGAAATAGTGCAGGTTCCTGTTGAGCCCAAGCATTGCCTCCATGTCCTCTGAGCTTAACTGGAAGTCAAATACCTGTGGAATAGTGAGACTCAGAACCACCCCAGAGGCACCTACCCTTGCCCAAACACTCTTAGCATAGGCCTGGGTGTTTGCCTGATTAGAAAGGAGCTAATATCTAATATCTGAGTTGTCCTCTGACAACTCAGAGACTGTGTCTCTGAAGAGAGCTGTGGCTGCCATGGCTGAGCTATTCCCTCTTGGCTGCTCAGGGCCCTACAATTTGCAATCCAGAAAGGAAGAGGCCTTGGGCCCAGTCTGGGCAAGATCCAAGCCAAGCACCAGCCTGACCCCTGACCCAGCAGGCAGCAGTTGGGCAGCCGGACTCCATGAAGACACCCTTTACCCGCATGAACTTTGCCCAGAGAGCCCTGGAGAGCCTGTGCCCATGCCATGTCCTGGGCACTGTTGCCCTGCCACTGGCCGCACCTGAATATTCTCCTGGATGTGTTTCTCGGTGAAGCTCTTAGCCAGCACTGCCAGCCCACGCTGCAACTGCAAACGCAGGGCCACCTGCCCAGGGCTAAGCTGGTGCCTTTCAGCGATGGTCCTGAGCACGGGATCCTCCAGGAGAAGTGGGTTGTTCTTGGTCACCCTGGGGCGAGGCCAGACACCTGGTCAGCTCTGGCTAAGGGGGATGGACCCTCTAGAATGGCCCCGTCTTCCCACACTAGGGTCTTATGGCTCACACATCAAAAGTCAATGTAAATCAGGAATGTATGTCAGGAAGGGAAACTCTCCTCTTGCTTTGCTCAGTGTTTTAGGCATTTATGAAAAAGTGACTAAAGGGCTGAATTAGTCAGAGGGTACCCACTTGGGCAGACTAGAGCCCCTAATGATGGCTGCTGAGAAACAAGCAGATCTGGTGAGAGAGCTTGCACTTTCAAAAAATGCTTTTCAAAAGGTCTCAGCCTTTTCATTAAGGCAGAGGCTTATGTTGAAAGGTGGATTGCTTTTCTCCCATTACTTAACAACCAGGATTTTTGTCCTGACTTGGAGTTCCCTGGGCACGATTTGGCCTGTCCATGTTTGTTTGTTTGGGGGCCACACCCAGTGTCGTTGAGAGTTTATTCTTGGCTCTGTGCTCACAGATCTCTTCAGACAGGGATTGGGAAACCATAGTAGATGCAAGGGAACAAACCAGAGTCAGCCACCTGCAAGGCAAGGCCCCTCTCTTTTTGTAAGGTGAACCCTTCCCCCTAGTTTCCTGTTTTCCTAGCTCTTTTTTTAGTATGTAAAAATTCACTAAGATTACAGAGTCTTCTAATAAAGAAAAGAGTCTGCCTGGGGCCTAGGGAGAGCTCCTGAGAGAGAAGATTTGGGATTGGGGGCAGAGGAAGAAAGATTTGCCTTAACAGAGATAAATAGATGGGACTATATTAAGCTGAGAAGTTTCTGCACCTAAAGGGAAATTGTGATTAGGATACAAAGGCCACCCACAGAATGGGAGAAACTGTTCACCCAATACCCATCAGATAAGGGGCTAATATCTAAGATGTACAAGGTACTGATTGAACTTAACAAGAAAAAAACATCTAAAAAAACATCAAAAAACGGGGAGAGGAAATGAACAGACACTTCTTGAGGGAAGAAATACAAATGGCCAAAAGGCACATGAAATAATGCTCAACATCACTAATCATCAGGGAGATGTAAATCAAAACAATGAAGTACCATCTCATGCCACAGAATCTGGCACACATCCCAAAGAACAAGAGCAAAACTGCTGGTGGGGATGCGAGGAGAAAGGAAATCTTATTCACTGCTGGTGGGAAGCCCTTATGGAAAACAACATGAAGATTCCTCAAAAAACTGGAAATGTAGCTCTCATTTAGTGATACCACTCCTAGGGATATACCCGAGAAACACAAAAACAGAATACAAAAATCCCTTCCTCATGTCTATATTTACTGCAGTGCTAAGAGGAATAAAATGAGCTGACTCCATTGAATATCTTTTCTGACTGCTGTGTATTATTTCTCTGCCTCTAGTACCCTGCTTCATCACACCCGTTAACCCGAAGATGTGGACTTTATATATATATATATATTTTTTTGTTTGCTTGTTTGTTTTTTTGATTTTTGGGTCACACCCGGTGACGCTCAGGGGTTACTTCTGGCTATTCGCTCAGAAGTCACTCCTGGCAGGCACGGGGGACCATATGGGGAACCGGGGATCGAACCGAGGTCCGTCCTAGGTTAGCGCAGGCACCTTACCTACAGCGCCACTGCCTGGCCCCCGGGCTTTATATTTTTATTCTGCACCTTTTGTATTATTTTCTGGTCCCATTTGAAGAAGGAATAGAGCCAGAACAGTAGCACAGTGGATAGCACCCTTGCTTACTCTTAATTGACTAGGGTTTAATACTGGCCCTCAGTCAGGATCTCCTGAGCCCTATCAGAAATGACCCCTGAATTCAGAGCAGTAACAAGCCCTGAGCACTGCCTGGTGTGGCCTCAAAACAAACAATGAATTAATTTTATTTTATAATTGTGCCTTCCTGAGTCCTTACAGTTTGGACCTGATCCCAGCAAAGAGGTCTGGGATAATTTCTGTTGTCTTGCCTCAATTTTCCCTAGCCTGAGGCAGGGCACATCACCCCTTTGAGCAGAACATCTCTGTAGGGCCATTACCACTCCTTCTCTGGGTCAGATCCCAAGGCAGCATAGGCGACCAGGACGATGTCCTTGGACCTGCAGAAGTTCAGAAGCTCATTCTGGTTCAGGTAAGGGTGACACTCCACCTGTAGCATGGCAAGATCAAGATTTGGCTGGGCTTTGTTCAGGGTGAGGCATGCTCCCCACTCAGCTGCACATGCCATGCTGCTTGTGTGGGACTGTGGAGACTCCATAGGCAGGCCAGCGACATAAGTGTGTGGCATTCTGAAGTCTGGGCCCCCATGTGAGTGATAGTCCCCCTCTCACTTTATCACTACCTCAGTGCTCTCCTTGGTACTTCCTCCTGCTCCCCCCATACTTAGGAGCAAAACCAGCATTGACAGGGTGTGACCTGGAATGTTCTTGTCTAACCTCCCACATCACAGGTTCTTTGTGTGATCCTGAGGGGGCTTCCTGTAACTGGACTGTCCTAATTGGACCCACTGGATCCTCTCTGGGCCAGTGTGGACTGAGAGTCGGGAGCTTAGTACTTCCCTTCCACATGTCTGTGTTTTCTGTCCTGCTCCTGTGCAAGAGGCCCAGGGTTGGGCATTGCACTTCAACCCTTTCCTTTCTGATTTATGTTCACAATCATGTGGGCAGAAATCCAGGCCAGGCTAGCCAGGGTGCAGTGTCGCAGAGAATAGGAACAGCCATAGGCAGGAAGCAGGGGGCAAGGGTGTGGGGATCACTCACCTGGTAGCACACTGGTGCGAACTTGAGCCCCGGCTTGTTGAGAATCATCTCCAGCTGCCTGCGGTTGAAGTTGGACACGCCAATGGACCGGGCCAGTCCTTCTATTTTACATTGCTCCAGGACCTGGGCAGATGGCATCCTGCATGACTGAGCAGCTAGGAGAGTGGGGACCCAGGCCAGGATAAAAAGCGAGGGTGACCAGGAATATATAGAGGGTACCAAGGCAACAGTGGGAATATAGGGCATCGAAGACAGATGCCAGCATATTAGGGGCTAATGCTGAAGAGGGAAATTGGAAAGAGATGGTGAGAGGCCAGGCTAGATGGAGGCACTGTTGCTATGGAGCCCCTAATGTGAGACCTAAGGCTCTATCAGTGCCCAGTATATCTGGTTGCCCAGCGAATGTTAATTGAAGGGTTAAGTAAGTGGAATGCGATGGTGTGATAGGTCAGAGAGACTCAGATGGCCAGGGCAGGTGATGCAGTCTTACTTAACCCACCTCCCATGTGGCACAGATGTCCACTGTGTCCAGCTGTAATTGGCTACAAGCATTCATTGGGATCAGGTCCTCGCCAGGCTGTGAGGCAGAAAGTTCAGGATCTGGTGAAAGTCTCCTTCCCACATCCCCAGGAGTCCAGAGTCCTGGAGGCTTGGGAGACACTTGGCCCTGCTGGGACTTAGCCAGAAGATGCTTGTGCTCCAGATAAGGATGGGACTCAGCTCTTTCAAACATCTCAGATGTGGGATCTTATGGAGTCTTCCTGGCATTCTGCTAAGAGGAACCTTGGGGGAACCAGAGGCCCAAGGGAGCCACACTTAACTACCTAGTCTTCTCTTAGAGGGACTCTGGAAATAGAATCAAGAGCTAGGGACTGAATCTTGAATTTCTCATTTTGGGCACAACTGTAGGTTCCTCTTGGGGCAGAACTCTGCCCAGGCACCCAAGGGGTATCCACATTACCACCTTCAGTGCTGCTGGTAAGTGCATCAGGTAAAGATCCACGTAGCTCAGCTGCGCCTTCCTCAGTGATGTCTCCAGCGCTCCACGGACCATCTCAGGGTGGTAGAAGGTGGGCCACAGCTGCGAGGGAAGCCCAGGGTTCATGCAAGGCTGCATCAAGGGCAGGGGGACAAGAACCTCTCGAAAAGGCTGAATGTGGGGTGCACAGGTGAAGAAGAGGGGCCTGCCTGACTGCTGAGATAAGAGAAGGCAATGGAGCAGGTGAGAGTCACACAGGGCCTGTCTTGGTATGCACTCTGACAAACAGCTGTTCCCTGCAAACAGCCTCCACTGTTGTCTTCTGGATACTGGATACTGGACACAGGCAAGTGTCCAATGATATTGGGGCCCACGAGAAACTTTGGGGGAAAGGTGCTTCACTTACCCCATTTTAAGAAGCTCTTGCCTTGTACGGGAGTATAAAGAAACAAAGCAAAAGAATAAAAGCCCAAAGCTACAGAAACTGAGTAGAAATTGCTCCACAGAGGGTCTGGGGGTAGGGAATAAACTCATGGGAGTTGAACTGAGATGGGGTCACAGGGTCAAAGGTGTTGGGAAGTGGACACTGGTGGAGGGTTTGGAGCTTGAACCCCTCCCATAATTATTGTGACTCATTCATGGTCTCTAAAATAAAATAAAAAAACGTTGTAATCTAAGAACACTTATTCGTAGTGGCCCAATTTAAAACAAGGAAGGGATCCTCAGAAGAAAAGGAGCTGGGGTGAGGTCATTCCCCAGGGGGCCAAGCTTCTGCAAGTGCAGAGGTCAGACCATTTCCTCAGGACCTGCAGATTCTCCTTCCCCCAGACCCAGCTCCTTTCTGATAGAAAAGTTGATTTCCTGGCCATGGTCTGTCCCAGGGACACTACTGGGACCCTTCCTGTTGACTTTCCTTTTCTATTCTGAGAGAAATATCTCAGTTCTGTTCCTTGTTCTCCAGTGCCCATGTTAGTGGAGCATGGGAGGAGAACATGGCAGAGTAATTTTGAAAGTTCATAAATTCTTTTACAATCAAGAATTGCATCAACCTCACAGGAACCTTGTGTTCTATTTGTTTTCATGTCACAAGAAAGAGAGATAAATGTGTGGGACCAGGCTCAGAGAGATTAAAATACTGTCCATCAGAAATGTCACAAAATCAAGTTACAAAATGTTAAAGGAATAAAATGTAGAATCTCTGAAACTATGTGACCTAGACCGTCTCATTTAATGAATGGTGTCTGTCGCTCATAGAATGGCCCATACTAAACTGATTTCTCAAAATTTGAATGGGGGAAAAGCTAAAGAAAAAATCCAGACCATCCTTGAGTTTAAAAATATAATAATTGAGCATTTAAACAAAATGTGCTGAATACTTTACCATACTCTTCACTTGTATTTTTAAAAGCAATGCTGATTTAAAAGACTATGAATAATATTTTTATATTAATTTATCTTATCTTTCTCCTTCTGTTTGCACTCTGGCATGATTTGAATTCAGAACTGAAACTAATGTGTGGTGCTTCTCTTTATTGCTGTAGAGCTCACTGGATATCTAATTTGACATTTATTTTTGTATTGTTTTGGTGTTTCAATTACCTTTTCATGTTCTCTTGCAAACTGAGGCAGATAGCCACTAGAAGGACCATTTTCAGCATATTTTTAATTAATTAATATATTTTTTATTTTTATTTTTTATTATTTTTATTCTTTTTTAAATTTTTATTTATTATTTTGTTTAGTCTTTACCCCATTCTATTGTCTTTCTTTCCCTCAAAGAAAACCACATAACTCAATTTATCTAGGTTAGACTCTCAGGTAGAGGGAGAAACAAGGGAGGGCACCAGGACCAAACAGATGTATGGTCACTGATAGTAAGTTAGACAGAGAGGGGACCATCTACTCTAGCAGCCTGGGGGTGGGAGGATTGTGGGGGATATGGGTTGCAGAAAGGGAATGGGGAAGGGGGGAGGACAAATTTGGTGGTGGGTATTCCCATGATTCAATGTTGATATGTACCTAAAATACTAATGTGAAAGATATGTAAGTCACTATGATCAAAATAAAAAAATATATATTAACTTTAAAAAAAAAAGGAGTAGAGGTGAAGTACCTGGAACTCTTTCACTAGCTACACAGGGAATTGTTATGGAGGCTAAGAGAAATCTGGTAAAGCCCCTCAAGCCTTCTGGAATCAGCTATCTAGCTGTGCTGCCTTGGGCAATTTGCCTAACCTTTCTGTATTTCAGAATTGCTATTCTGAATTTGGAATAAAGATTCTGCTTCCTGCCTCAAAAAAAAAAAAAAGACTATGAAGTAAAAAGCAGAGTCTTCATCTTACACTTGGGGAAACAGTAGCAAGTAATTTACAATTTTTCTAAGGTCACATGTTTACTGAGTACAGAGCACATCTTTTTCCATGCTCATCCTAACCAGCCTTCCTATCAAGGTCTGAAAGTGAATGGAACAGAGTCTGTAAAAAGAGAATTCTGTAGAGAAGTTCTTCTGTAAAGACTGAGTTTTCCCAGCCCACAGGTACACAGACCTTGGAGGTGTAGAACACGTCCTGTCTTTTCACGGTCCCATCAGCAATCTTCTTCTGGATGGCCCTGCCCACCTCCTCTTCATTGTTATATACATAAACGGTGTCAATATGGCGGTAACCCACCTCAATGGCTCTCTGGACTGCTTCTTCTACCCTTTCCTTGGGGACCTAGAAGGCCATGCAAAAAAGACCAATTTGGTTAAGTTAGAACTGACCCAGTCCACAAGCAGAGTCCTTGGAGCGAAACTCATTGCATGTCTAAAGATTGAGAGCTGTGGCTGACAAAACTAAATTCTGACTTCATAGTCAATATTTGACAACTGAGGAAGGAAGACAAACAGACCTGGAGCTGGAGAGAGCTCCATAGGTTAACCACATGCTTTGTGTGCAGAGGCCTGAATTTACTCCCCAGAATCTCTTAATCCCCTGAGTACTTCTGGAAGCATTCTTCCTCATCAAGCCAGGAGTACTACACCCAAACCAGGAAAGTTCTACCATGATCTCTACTCCCACTGTACCTATCTTTAAACTATGAATATTACAGGGGAAACTCATGGTTGAAGTTTTGTGAGCCCAAATTGGTCCCAATGCCCCCATTCAGTTTGACTCTTCCTGAATTTGCAACATTGATGTGGATTATAGGTTGAAGTCAATACATGTATATTTCTATATGTTCTTACACACTACATAATTATAGTACTAAATTAACTGAGTCAATGAGACTATTAAACTGGTTCTGGTTTCATATACTCAATGCCAAAATAATTTATCAGCACTGCAGGAGTAACTTCAGACAGTCCAGAAGAAGATCCCTTCTTACCTACTCAACCCGTAGTTTGTGGAATGCCCCAAAACTTCATTTTAATTAAGAGCACCAGAAATCTTGTGCTAGTAAAATTATCTTTAATTTAGCTGGTTTTTTTGGGGGGGGCACTATTAATCTCCCAAACAGCGATTAGGAGTCCTGAATAATAATAATAATAATAATAATAATAATAATAAGTACAGGAGCCACTGTACATATTACATGGTGGTGCTTGAGGAACAGAATATGTGATGGTGAGTATTGAACCCAGACATTCACATGTGCTTAGATGCTTTGAGCTACATCTTCCATCTCAAGTCTACTGTACTCTTTTTTTTTTTTTTTTTGGTTTTTGGGTCACACCCGGCAGCACTCAGGGGTTACTCCTGGCTCCACGCTCAGAAATTGCTCCTGGCAGGCACGGGGGACCATATGGGGCACCGGGATTCGAACCGATGACCTTCTGCATGAAAGGCAAACACCCTATCTCCCGGGCCCCGTCTACTGTACTCTTAAAAGCACAGATTTCCTGTAAAAGACAACTAACCTCTGCTACTGATGGAAGTTTCATCCAAGGGAGAAATTTGTCAACCCCCAGAGTAATTCTCATTAGGACCCTCTTGAGTGCCCCATCCTGAAGCTGTGTGTTCACCTTATGGGGAGCCGAGGTGCCGAATCCCAGAGCAGGCATGAAGTGACCATCATTCAGTTTTAGGGAAAAGCATCTCATCTGATTCATTTTTTTCACTTCTCTGGTTATTCTGAAGCTAATTTTCTTCTTTCTTTATGAGGAGAACTGAAGAAAAGAGTACAGTCACTATGTGCTAGAACACCTTGATGAGCTATAACTCACTTACTATAAATGTGCACCTTTTAGTTGCATGATTCAGCAGGTTTGAGCACAACCATAGAGTATGTGCCGCCATATAAGTTCCAAGATGGCCCATCTTTGGGAGCACTAGCTCCCAACTCTCTGGCCAGTCCAGGCAGCTGTTCTGTCTCCCTGGGCCTCTTCTACCCTGAGTATTATCTTAAATGTTCTTGTAAAGTCTGGCAAGTCTGGCACTTTGCAACTGTCCTTTTTTCACTGAACATGCTTCAGGTTCTTTCTATGGGAAAAGACTCTCCATTGTCTAATATGCCACATATGCATATGGGAATCTGTCTTTTGCATCTATAAACATTCATGTTTTTGTTATATCATGAGCACTTACCTTTTCAGAGACTTGACTCTATACTTAGGGTTATGATATACATGAAGGGGAGGGGCAATAAGTGATCTAGCTAATTCAATTGGTCATTAGAAACATCACTCAGTAGACAGTTCAAATAGAATGATATGGGTGATGATAGGAAGATAGAAAGCTGTCCAAGAGATGTGGGTCAGACAATTTCCTCTTTGACACAATGGCAATTTCTTTGTCTCTGGGGAGACACCAGGAAAGCCAGAGTTCTTGACACATGTGACCAGATAGTGAAGGAAATTCAAAAAAACAATGTGTTACTGGGCTAGTCTGAAAGGGACAGGCCTTGGAGTCTTAGCTGTGAGATGCAGATTTTGAGAGAGAAAACCAGTGAGTGACCAACACAGACCCATGACACCATACAGGAACCAGTGAGGACCCAGCCAGATAGCAACACAAGGTGAAGATAGCATGGTGGGAAGAAAATCTGCCATCTTTGAGTTGTTAAGCCAATACTCATCCTCCATAAACATCTGGAGTTTTGTAAGCAAACCATTCACATAATATTCAAGGACTCCCTAGGGCCTGAGTGGTAGCACAGCAGTAGAGCATTTGCCTAGCACTCAACTGACCCAGGTCGGACACAGGTTTGATCCCTGGCATCCCATAGGGTCACCTGAGCCAGGAGCAATTTTTGAATGCAGAACTAGGAGTAATTCCTGAGTGCCACCAGGTATGCCACCCCTCCAAAAAATCAAGGCCCTATGTAACTAGGAATAAATTGAATCTTGTTGAAAAATCATCCAAAATATTCTGAACACCTGTCAATTATTTTCCAATAACATCACGTCAATGAAATATCTGAGGGAGATTTGTGAGGGTTCCACTTGTCACCTCCTCTCTATAATCATAGTCCAGTCATAGGAGGAATCAAGTCACAATGGACAAAGGAGTACAATTATCTCTTGATGATCTAGGTTCTAATTCTGTGGAGCTCAGAGGTGGGCAATGTCTCAAGGTCTCAGAGGCTGGATCTCATCAGGGTTGCCTTTGCTTTTCTCAGGAGTCTCTATACCCTTCATAATGACTAAACTTACAGGCAATCCTTGAGCAATGGGCCTAGCTTCCATTTTCTCCACATTCTTTCAGCCACTGGCTATCTATTGGGGGGTAATTTTGTTTGTTCATTCAAATAATAGCTATTCTGACAGGTATCAAGTGATTTCACATTATGGTTTTAATTTCAATTCCTCTGATGATTCCTGAGTATTTTTCTTTTTAGGTTGGCAATTTATTTTATTTTGCTTTGAGGGCCACACAGATGATGTTCAAGGGTTCTTGCTGGTTCTGCATTCAGGAATCACTCCTGTTGGGCTTGGGGACCATATGGGAGGCCGGGGATTGAACCAGATCTCTTGTGAATATGCAAGTTGGCCATTGGTAAATTCTCTTTGGAGAAAATATCTTTGTCAGTATGCTGTCTGCTTCGGTTATTTTTAATGAGTTTGGTTGTTTTTGTTTTTACTTCTCTGCCAGTAGCCCCTCCGTATTGTAATGGTGTCATGATTGGAACATCTTTACCTGACTTGCCCTTCCCCCCCCCCCACTTTCTGTGTGAACACATGTTTGTCACATGGCACTTTTGCTCCCAGGCTTTAAACTGATCTCATAAGGGATCCCACCATGCAGCTGTGCAAACACTCTGCTGACCTCCTACAACTGTCTTCCTCCCTGTAGAAAAGGGAGCACCTCTGGGTGCTGTCTATAAGCTATGTGTTGGTCTGGTGGTTGGCAGAGACTCTGATATGTACTCACCAAGCCACTGTGTCTTCAGCCTGTCTCCTTACCACCAGATGCCATTAGATTTCAGGGCTTAGCACATGTCTAACAGATCTAGCATAAGTGGGGAGCAAAACAGAAACTCACTGCCTTCCCAGGGAAACTGAGCTAGCACTTTCTATACATTCTGCCTGTGCTGAATGGGGCAAGTTTCTCTGGGGCCTGTTGTCAGCCCATTCCCTGGGGTGACTGGATAAGGCCAACCCTGCCAGTGTCCAGATGGGTGGGAGACTGTGTTTTCTGGGACCCTGGAACACACAGCAGATAGGAGGAAATGTGTGTCTTGCTTGGTGTGACCTGACAGCCAAGTCTTTGACCCAGTTGGAACTGGTGGTGGTGGTGGTGTTGGTGTCTCCATCTGTGTGTGATCATGTGAAGCAATGTTCTTTCTGTGAAACAATCAAATCTACTTCTCAGATTCTGCCCCCTTAAAGAATATAGGATGTCTCTGAAGAAGGTATGTGTGAAGGCTTTTATTTGTGTATCACACCAAGAGAAGTTTTCCTGAGCAAAGACTTAATAGCCACTATGATGTGCATACTTTGTTCTAAGATAGAAAACGTGATAGAATAAGAGTGATTGAGAGGTACAGCTGATTCAGAACAGCTCGAATAGCTTCAAAAGGATTCAGCTGTGAGAGTCACCATGCTTAATAGTAAGAGATGGAAGGTCCAAAAGGCAGCCTAAAGTCATGCTCTGAACCCAAGTGAGCAGAGGAGACTTGGTCTGAACCCCAACACAGTGTTTCCCAGATGGAATCTTTTTTTTGTTTGTTTGTTTGTTTTTTTTGGGGGGGCACACCCAGTGACGCTCAGAGGTTACTCCTGGCTATTCGCTCAGAAGTCGCTCCTGGCAGGCACGGGGGACCATATGGGGAACCGGGGGATAGAACCGCGGTCCGTCCTAGGTTAGCGCAGGCAAGGCAGGCACCTTCCCAGATGGAATCTTGACCCAGGCAGACTTGACTGCATCTCAGCACCCAGATCTGGAGTCCCTAGGGGATATGGCCTTGTCACATCCCTTTCTCCTCTCTCGCCTCACTAACTCTGTGTGAAAACTTTCCATACTTCCGTTTATAGCTCTGGGGAGCAGGGCTACCAGGGTAGGAGACACTCCCCAAAGCCAGTGAGAGCAGCAAAGTTCGGTGTCTTGTGTGCCACACATCAGTGGCAGCTACCCACTGCTGTCAGGATGCACCATGACACGCATTTCCTCCAATTTCCAGTGTGTTCCAGGGTCCCTGGCCTAGGAAGGTATGTCTGTGCATGCAGTGGAGTTGCCCAGGATCCGTCTAATCTCTTGGATTTTGAAACTTCTGTTTCTCTACTCGCTTTTTGCCAAGCTCTTGGTTTCAGAGATCTTCCCTATTGGCCCAGGGATAAGCAGGGCTGAATCTGTGCTAACTGTGGTGAAAACATCAAAACTTGACTGTATAGTCAGCAGCTCTTTTCTTTTCAGGGGAGGAGTGGATGGATTAGGCCATACCTAATCATGTTCAAGACTCCTGGCTGGGTGCTCGATTTTCTGTAAACGTTTTACCTGCCCTCTTCAGCAATTCTTATCTACACTAATCTCTTTACAACACAAACATCCAAAAGATAATCTTTAACAGAAGAAGTGAAAATGGGAAATTAAAAAAACAATAACAACAAGAACAACAACACAGATGACCTCTTAGTGCAAAGCTAGGAATAGTCCCAAAGCACCACTAACCCTGACACCAGCTCCCAATTAAGCAAATGATAAAGAAAACCCAGAAAGGCAATAGACATTCTTTGGTAGAAACCCTAGTTTACAAATATCCAAAGATGTTAATCAAGAGTTTTAACTGTCTGCATTGGTTATCTTATAGAAACTTCTTTGATTACTAGTAAGAATTTATAATTATATATATGTATATATATCTCCTAATTTTACAACAAGATTCTGTATGTCTCTATTTGTCTATATCTGCTTATCAGAGATAAATTCTATTTCCTGCCACAGCGTTGTATTGCCAAAATTAATCTGTAAAGACCCAAAGTGAATTGGCTTCAGACTGAGCACTTAACATAAATACCAATTACTAAATAGCTAGAAAAACAAAAGCTATTCCTAAATGTTTTTCAAGTTGACTTGCTCGATGATTACTCTTTCTTTAGTAAACTAAAACTAGTTGAACTTTGTTTAATTAAATAGGCTGGTGGGCCCGGGAGATAGCATGGAGGTAAGGCGTTTGACTTTCATGCAAAAGGTAATCGGTTCGAATCCCGGTTCCCATATGGTCCCCTGTGCCTGCCAGGAGCAATTTCTGAGCATGGAGCCAGGAGTAACCCCTGAGCACTGCCGGGCGTGACCCAAAAAAAAAATTAAATAGGCTGGTTTTGACAATTTCAGTATCAAGGAAAAAATATACCCTCCACTTTTATTCTACTTTAGTTTATTAGTCAAGTAAATCACATTATCTCTTAAAAGATATATCCACTCCAACCAACCAATAAATAAATAAAAAAGATTTATCAACAAGAAAAGGCGGTTGGAATGATGATTAACTAATCAGCTAATTATGGATAATCTAAACAAGTGTGAAATAAACATTTAAAATATACTTTTCAGTAACTGTACTTCTTGTTATGTGCCCTTAAAAATACTTAAAAAGCCATTTTTGCGACTTAAAACCTTCAAGTTTTATCAATTTAAGTGACAAGTTAATGAAAGTTATTGACTATGTAGATTATTTCCCAAGCAAGAGCAACATTAAAGCATTAACTACTGAACATGCATTTGTCTACTAGTGACTGACACCGCAAAGAAAACAAAGGATGCGGAGCCCTACTTTAAATATGTTTAGTGCCAAAAAGCTTCACTAGAAGGAATAATAAACTTTTTAGAAATTGTGAAAATTTCTCCCAAGCCTGCTAATCCAGAGAAAGCAGAAGAGATTATCCAGGACTCCTGAGTTCTTAGTTGGTGCTAGAAATTTAGGCTCTATGGAATATGTGTGATGAAAACACAAGGCTCCTTTTGCTGTGAGAGGAACAGGCCCAAGTCTTCTGGATGAAGAGGTGAGGGTTATGGAGATGGATTTGGGAAAGGAAATGTTCCCTTCATAAAGCTGGTTATTCCAGAATGGGAAGAAGAGAAGCACAGGAGAAAGGCTTCCATTTATGAAAGAGAAGGCAGTGAAGGAATGTGGAAAGGAGCATGTGTGAAGAAGCAAGACCAGATGCTATGGGTGCATAGTGAGTATTTTAACTATAACAATATAAGTAGGGAAAGCTGAATCTTAATTGTATTTTATTTGCTGAAAAGATATTTTCTTCTAAGCTGCAAACAGACCTCCTAAACTTTGCGGAGCTTTTGAGATATTTTATATTCTTGTATTAACCCGGACGCACTCTGAGTTTTTACAAAATACTTTCCTGTGCTTCTTGTGTCCTCTGATTATTACATAAGAAACAGAGTATTATGCAAAACAAATAACAAAAACAAAAACAAAACAAGGTGTTTACAATAGTGTTCCGTGTTGTCCTTGAACAGAAAAAGATAAAACAGATGACAGGGTGTTGAAGTCACAGTGATCCCTGGCCCTACTGAACTCACACATCAGATTTTTAGCCCTGATATTGCTTTTTGTTTGTTTTTTTTTATTTGTTTGTTTTTGGGCCACACCCTGTGGTGCTCAGAGGTTTCTCCTGGTTCTATACTCAGAAATTGCCCCCCCACCCCCAGCAGGCTCGGGGGACCACATGGGATGCCGGGATTTGAACCACTGTCCTTCTGCATGCAAGGCAAACATCCTACCTTTATGCTATCTCTTCGGCCCTCTGATATTTCTTAACTCTTTTTGACCACTTACAGAAGTTATTGTTTTACTATGACAATTTTGGACCTTGACAAATATTAGAAATAGAAGCAGGGGTTCTTTTAGGATGATAATTGTAATTGGTAAAATTTATAGCACTCTGAAACATTTCTAACAAAAGTTCAAGGGGACAAGATTCATTACAGGACCATAAAAGACCATATGGTATGGAAGATTGTGTGTTGGTGAGGTTTGTCTTATTTTATTTTTGAAGCACTGATGATTTCTTAGTTCTTCCCCCCTTCCCCTAGATTTAACTTAGCCTTTTCCTTTTAAGCTGTCTGTGAGTTCTAGCAATTTGATCCTTTACATCAGTTAGGAATAAATTTAATTTCAACAGGAAATAAATTTCTGAAATTTCATTAAAGACAAAGGTTTTTTTTGGGGGGTGGGGATCACCCCATTCCGCGCTCAGAAATCACTCCTGGCATGCTCAAGGAACAGGATTCGAACCACCAGTCCTTCTGCATGAAAGGCAAATGCCCTACCTCCATGCTATCTCTCTGGCCCCAAAGTATTAATAGTGGAAAAAATGCTAATGCTTTGTATAGGAAGACAGTTCATTCCAGTGCTAAATGTCTTCCAATAATGTAAATTCATGAGATTTTATTTTATTTATTTTTTGGTTTTTTTTTTGAGGGGGTCACTCCTGGCTCTATGCTCAGAAATCACTCCTGGCAGGCTCGGGGAACCATATGGGATGCCAGGATTCGAACCACCGACCTTCTGCATGCAAGGCAAACACTTTACCTCCATGCTATCTCTCCAGCCCAGAGATTCTATTTTAATCTCTACCAGTATTATTAGAATGACACAGTTGTTTAACATGTGTTTAAAAAAAATTGAATGCCAGAGAGAAGGCTGTTTGAAAAGGAAGACTAGTAGTGCAGAATCTTAGTTGGGCTTCAAATTTTTCATAAAATTAAAATCTGAATAATAGCAGAGTATCATCTTATTCTGGAGAATCACAGGTGAGTCTGAAACTCAGAATTTATTGATATATGAGAATTTAAGATATAATAAAAAGGTAGCATCATTCCACAGAAATTAATAAACAATTTAACACTTCATTTCCTATCAAAGAAAATATAATTTGATCTCTTCTCTTAGGATATATAAATAAAGTTCAGGCATAACTTATGCACAGTATTTCAAAAAAATAAAAGGGAGCTGAGGGAGGGGCCGGGCAGATAGCTGGCTTCCAGTGCTTTGATCCTGGAGGT
This sequence comes from Crocidura indochinensis, assembly GCA_004027635.1. Taxonomy (NCBI): domain Eukaryota; kingdom Metazoa; phylum Chordata; class Mammalia; order Eulipotyphla; family Soricidae; genus Crocidura; species Crocidura indochinensis. Next base: position 3,262 of record PVKC010017607.1, on the reverse strand, counting down.
CAGCTCTTTCCAGGTATGGGATTAGGGGACACCCCATTCCGCAGGCATTTCCCCTAGCTTGGGGGGGTGGGTGCTGGGAGGCTTGGCAGGCCTCCAGCTATTCCCCTATTTCCTCCCATACTCCCTGGTTGCTGGCCCAGGTGGACTCTATTGTGGTCCCCCTTTCTCACCCGACACTAAGTTGGGGACACATGGGGTAGATGGTGGGCTGATGCAGCACTGGTATATGTCCGGATATTACATCGTGACATTCACTGGTAATTTTTTTTCTTATTGGTCTTCATTTCAAAAACCTCACGGGGGCGCTATATATTTAAAATAAAATGGGAGGATGGACTCTCAGTTTGGGAAGAGACCAGTTCTGGTGGGGGTACCATATAGACCAGTACTCTTTACCTACTGGTTTACTCTCAGCAGCCTCTTGGCCTCTTCCTTCTTTCATTATGTAACTGTGGTTGATACCATACTAGGTTTCTGATTAGTTCCCATGAACGTGACAATTGAGTGCACTGTCTTAAGTTAGATTGTTTATTTTCCCCACTTTTTATCTTTTCTCCTCTTTGTGAACTGTTCAATAAGGTATTTTGATGAAAGAGTCCCTCTCTATCTTTCCTTTCCTTTGTTATTTGTTAAATAAGGAAGTTTGTAGAAGTGTCCTTCCATTTAACATTTATATAAGAACCAAGCCAATTGGATTATTGAACTTGGTCTAGCATCCCCATAGGCACCAATCTCTCTGTGAACTGTTCAATAAGGAATTTTGGTGAAAGAGTCCCTCAGTTTAATGCTTGCTTGAACCAGGTTATGGGGATTGTTGGACTTGTTCTTGCGGCCCCCTTATGCGCTGATAAGGCCAGGTGGCATTATTCCTTGTTTGCACGGGCACATTAAAATGGAAAATACTATACATATAAATACGTTCTTATTTAATAGAGATAGGAACACACTAATCTTGTGGTACAACGGAACCTTACAAACCCTGAACATTGACATGATGACCTGGCACAGGCCTCAGAGGTTTGGGCATTTTCCAGTCACTCCTGAACCAGGGAAGCCATTTATGAAACATCCAATGTTGTTTATGACATCACCTGGAAGCAATCCTCTACCAGGAAAGACCCTATTGCTGCTCTGACATCAATTTACTCAAAACAGTCTTCCTTTAACACTGAGAAGATTAAACATCAACAACAACCTGCGTACTGGACAGGGCTTTTTAGTCTTCCCTTAACACTGAGAAGATTTAAACAACAACAACAACAACAACAACAACAACAACGACCTGTGTACTGGACAGGGCTTTCTGCATTGCCCGTTAATTATGAGTTGAAATTAGACTCCGCTCCGCACCATCCTGACTTCAATGTAGAACATACAGATTCCAGGACCTTCAATACAGAAACATGAGGTCAACAACAGAGACTGTGAAAAATATAACTGTATGGGCACTACAGACAATGACCGGGATTAGACAAACTAGTTTGCCTAGAGCCTAAAAATGGTCTTAGGTCAGGAAACTTCAGGGGTAGGGTCTCCTTGTACTTAGGCCAAAGTTTTTCCTTTCCATGACCCCCATACTTTGGTGGACCCATGCAAACGATAATTGCCACACTAACATTGTTTTTACGGTGCTCCTTTGACTCCAAACCTTTAAGAAACCATGAGTAAAAATATCTGGAACTGCAGAAAAAAACTTTACATTTGTGTTAACACATATGCTTTTAGTTACATTAGCATTCTGGGAGATAAAGGAGGGAGATAAGGGATATATGCTTGGAAATAGGGATGAAGGGAGGACAACACTGGTGGTGGAAAGGCCCTAATTTAAAATAATAAAAATTAAAAAAAAATAAAAGTACTTGCAGGGAACTTGAAGGCACAATTTATGCAAGATCTTGCCAAGCAAACCAAGAAAACAAATGCTAAGCATGAAGAAATAAACATAGTTTGATATAAAAAGTGATTAAATGTACTATTAGCACTAACTATGCTTTCTGTTAAGTGCCATATTGTTAAAGTCATTTAAAATCTTTTGCTATGTGTGTCTTAAAACCTTAGTGATCAACTTAGAAAATATGAAGAAAATGTAAGGTAGGACATATTTTATGACTTAACAACACAACTGAAAATAAACAAGAAGTGACAGGGGGAATGTGGGGCACCTGTTGGCATGTGCTCACCCAGAGTTTAGACTGAGCTGAACCCCATCATGGTCCAGTATGGCTGGGGAAAACCCCTTCTTAAAATATTGAAAAGAAAAAGGCATACTTTTTTTTTTGTAGTTTTTGGGTCACACCTGGCAGTGCTCAGGGGTTACTCCTGGCTCTATGCTCAGAAATTGCTCCTGGCAGGCACGGGGACCATATGGGGCACCGGGATTTGAACCGATGACCTTTTGCATGAAAGGCAAACGTCTTACCTTCATGCTATCTCCCAGGCCCCAGGCATACGCTTTTGTAAAAACTTGAATACGGATATAAAAAGACAATACTCAAAAGAACAAATGGCCAGGAGTATAGTAAGAGACAGTCCACATGCCAAATATTAGGGGAAAAGCCAAGGACACAATAAGAGCTGCCAACAAATAGCCTACCCCCCTTGCCCCAAGCTGCAGAAATGCTTCACTCTCTACCTAAGGCAGGAACATGCCTTAGAAGGATGCTCACAGGTTGAAGGGCCACACGGAGAAGTGAATGGAGGAGTCGCTTCATTTCAATGACAGAAACACGCAAGTTTTTGTCTGTTTGTTTTGAAGCCACACCCAGTGGTGCTCAAGGGTTTCTCCTGGCTCTGTGCTCAGAATTCACTCCTGGTAGACTCAGGGGACCATATGGAATGCTGGGGATTGAATCCAGGTCAGACATTAGGAAAGGCAAGGCAAGTCAAAAGCCCTACCTGCTATGTTATTGCTCAGTCCCCAGACACATGATTTTCAATCACCCACTGTCCCAGAGAACAGAAGCAAAGCTCCTGTGTTTGGCATCAACAGATTTAAAGGAAACCTCAAAGCAGGAGAAAATCAGGGACATGCTCCTTGGCATACCATCTATCCCAGTTTTCCTGCTACCTGGAGGGAACCCCTGCTCAGCACAGGTATGAGTTGGAGGATTCAGTTGTGCGCAGTCACAACAAACCCTTCCACAGACCCTATAGTGAGAGATTTTTTTTTATTTAACTAGATATTACACATGTATGAAGAAAACTCTAGGAGCCCGGGAGATAGCATGGAGGTAAGGCGTTTGCCTTTCATGCAAAAGGTCAT
>PVKC010017606.1:0-20125 GCA_004027635.1 Crocidura indochinensis | reverse complement strand
AAATAAGAAAGGCAATTCCCTTGGCCTAAGAGATTCAGGGTTTCTCTGCCCTTGAAGCATACTGTCATGGGAACAACTACTGACTCCATACATGATCATTTCCACACCAAGGTCTTTTTTGTAGGACCAGGACACTTTCCACTAAGTTGTGAATAATAAAATCAGGCCTCTGTAGCTAGAAACCTTGGTGTTTTCAGAGGTATTATGACAAGGTCTAGTATAGAATCTTTATGGTTCTTGAAGTTCTGTTCCATCATTGTTGTAGTCAGTCTTCTGTAATTTTCTAACCATAATTTTCTAACCATAATGATATAGTTCCCATACAGAGGGGACAATGCTTTTTATCTAAACTAGACAATACAAGTCTGTTTTACCTGTACTCTACTGACAAAACAACAATGCTAGAGAAAAATTGTAGCTGTCTAGGAGTTATTCCAATGTAGCATGTTAGGCTTCAATGTGATGCCCACAAGATTTTAAAAGGAAATTTAGATTCTCTTAAATCTTCACTTTATACCCAATTTTAGAAACTGACTTCCATGAACAATGTAATTCTGATACACTGCCCAAATATATGCCTAATATATAAGTTTACTAAATTAACCAAAAACTTAAGAATAATTCTTTTCTTCTTACTGTATACTAAAAAATAGTTGTTGTCGAGATGTCATCTTTCTGGTATCTCAAAGCAATAGCCTTTTCTATAATTTTTGGAATGTAGTATGAATTAAAAAACTGCCATTTAAGTCAAATTGTTTCTGGCTTTGTACTTCATTAGGGGAAAAATATGCAAATACATAATTTTCTAGCAACAGTACATTTTGCTCAAATTTTAGGATTTTTAATTCCATTTACTAGGCCATGATAATCTAAGTGATTTAAACTATACAATAATTTAAATCGTTTAAACAGAAATGTATTATCTTATAGTTCTTATAAATATGATATGTTGACAGAGTTGTTTTATTCTGAGCAGTATGAAAAAGAACCTGTTTTTATGGCTCTCATTTCATTTCTGGAGATTTGTTGGTAATGACTTGGCCATTTTCATTTGTAAAAGCAACATCCCAAAACTCTGCTTTTGTATTTTCATGTTATTCTTAAATATATGTTCAAGATTCCTCTTTTTATAAAGATATTAGTCATGAAGAACTATGGGTCTACTCATATTCATTAATTATTAAGCAACCTATTTCCAAATAAGGCAACATTCTTAATTACTTGAAATTAGAAATGCAACATAAAAATAGGGTGGGAAGGGCAACTTCAACTTTTAATGCAAATCAATTCACAAGTCTTTATTTTATATATTAATTATTATTTGATAATTGTTCACATTAAATTGCAAGCCTTCAAATTCAAATATATGTTTGTATCAAAATAATATTGCTTTGTAACATTAAGTAAATGCTAGTGTATATTTTATTCCCATCTTTTTCTTTTACCTAACATTTAGCCTTGAAATAAGTGTTCTCTTTCTAAAACTTATTTTACTAAGTATAACATCTTATTCTCCCTCCACTTTATTGGAAATAGGCAAATTTTATACTTTTCTGGCTGAGCAGTTTTATATCACATATATACCATGTCTTTATTCACTTCTGATACATAATTCTTAGCTATTTTAAATAATGTAACAATAAATGTGTTAATGCAAATATTTTTCAGATTTATTTCAAAAATCAAAATAATATAACCAATAGTGTATTTTGTTAGTACCCATTTTTTGTAGCAAATTTTACTAGCTATTATGAAAAATACATAATAAATGAAAATGACAAGGGAGATTCTTTAAAGTCGTGAAATACATGCTTTGCTTGAAGGAGTGCAAGTTTTGATCCTTGAGTAGCCACATGATTATTCAAGGATGACCAGAAATGACCTCTAAGCACTAATCTAGAAGTACTTCTGAACATCACTGTTAGCCTTCAAATAAAAAAATAACTTGTAACCCTTAGAAAAGGTAATAAAACTAAGCAAAATTTAAGTTCATTTTATATATATTTATATAAAAACAAGAAAACTAATCATCACAGAATTAAAATTCAAGGTCTTTTCTACCTACATAATCTGGTAACTTTAGTATGAAAAAATTTTTGCTACTGCATTTTCTAATATTATATTTTGAATGCTTTTTATTCATATCTCCACAATTGTTTAGATCCATAAGAGTGAAAACCAGATTTATGGAGGAGGTCTAAGAAAACAACGACAACAACAAAATACCTCATAACTGATACAGAAAAGCTATATAATAGGTAAGATGCTTGCACATGATATCCTATGTTAGATCCCTGCCACCCCACATTGTCCCTGAAGCCCCAACAAAAATGATCCTTGATCACAGAACCAGAATTAAGCCTTAAGCACAGCATGGTATGACCCAAAACCAAAAACTAAAATAAAAGTTCTCATAATTGATGATGCACTTTGTACAAAAGAACATTGACAACTGCAATATTCCTCAGAGTGCTCATCATCTATTAATCTTAGTCATTTGATTGGCTACCATAACACTAGATTCTAGATTCTTAAACTCATAAAACTTATTACATTTATATCTCTGTAATAGAGAAGAAAAACACAAAACTTCATAATTTTGTATATGTTGCATCAGTGATACACACTTGTATTAGGAACACAATTGCTCAATGAAACTTATATATTTTTATTTCAGTGGCAAAAGTCCTAGTCTCTGAAAATAGAAAAGCTTCTAAACCTGATTTTTATCATTTAAAATATATATTTATGGGGCCGGGCGGTGGCGCTGTAGGTAAGGTGCCTGCCTTACCGCGCTAGCCTTGGACGGACCACGGTTCGATCCCCCGTGCCCCATATGGTCCCCCAGGCCAGGGGCAACTTCTGAGCGCATAGCCAGGACTAACCCCTGAGCGTCACTGGGTGTGGCCCAAAAAACAGATATATATATACATAAATATATATATATATATATATATATATATATATATATATATATATATATATATATATATATATATATACATATTTATGTGTCACATGGTTCCAACTTAGACTCCATTTGATCAGGCAGTGACAGTCCAATCCGGAGACCTATATCCCAGACATAGAACAGATACAGTTCCCTGCAACAGCACCAGGAATCAAATTGCTCCTGGGAAATTTCTAATTCTGCTCTAGCAACAACTTGCACCAGTTTTAATATGACATCCAGAAAACAAGGAAAGGGCAATAACTTGATCTAAAATCAGGTTTCCTGTCTCATCACCTAACAGTAAGATGAAATCAGAAGACAAGCTGGCCTTTGATCTGTGCAAAAACCCTTTCTTCTTTTAAATTGATATTGATAACATCTAGATCACGAACTACAGAAGATTGACTTTGACAACCATGACTGGGCAGCACTTATACTGGGAACTACCAGAAAGACTCTAGCCTAGACTTTGGCAAAGAATCTGTACAAAAACTAAGATCTCCAATTCCAGAGGTCTGACTTTCACAACTGTGACAGAACAGAACTTCTAGAACCTAAAGAAAGACTCTATCCAAGACTTCATCCTATGACCTGTGTAAATACCAAGATCTCTAGTTAGAGAGGCCTGATTGTATTATCTGCAAGTGAACAGAAAGTTTCCTGGCACCATTAAAAAAAACCTTGGGTTGTGAAAATGAGTGTGTATGGAGCCCATAGTTGTTCCCATGACAGTATGCTGCAAGGGCAGAAAAACCCTATATCTCTTAGGCCAAGGGAATTCCCTCTGTAATTTCCCAAATACTTATTGTGCCTTGGGAAAAAAAAAACACAAACCGCTTTTTGTAGTTGCTAGTTTTGGTTTTTGATTATTTTTTGTTTTGTTTTTTGTTTTGTTCTTTTATTTAAGTTTTGTGTTTGTTTTTTGTTTTTGTTTTTTTGGGGGCCACACCCAGTGATGCACAGGGGTTACTCTGGCTAAGTGCTGAAAATCGCTCCTGGCTTGGGGGACTATATAGGATGCTGGGGGAATCAGCGGTCCGTCCTAAGTGAGTGTGGGCCAGGCAGACTCCTTACTGCTTGCACCACTGCTCCAGCCCCGTGATTTTTGCTTGTTTGTAGTTGCTGGTTTTTGTTTTTTTATTTTGGGTTTTTTGTTGTTGTTACTTTACTGGCTTGTTTTGTTTTGTTTTGTTTTGCTATCCTTTTTCTTTTTTCCCTTTCTTCTTTTAAATTGATATTTATAACATCTAGATGGACTCCTCCCATATTTTTATTTTCCTTGATTTTTCTTTTATTTCCCACAGAAAAGCATAACTTTAATCATTTTGTTCTGCCTCATAAATTGGGGGGAGGGGGTGATGGATGGTACCAGGACTAAAGAGTCATATGTACATTGAGTGGAAATGAAAAAATGATCAAACTTGAACACCAAATCCAAAAGCAACAACAATGGAATTGATACCATATCTACAGCAAGCTTTTCAAAAGGAAACAAGTTACACTAACATTCCAGGGGACTAAAGAGAAAGATATGGAATGCATGCTGGGAACAGGGGCAGAGGTAGGACAACATATGTGGTGGGAATGCCCCTCCTGATTTATTATCACTATTTACCTTAAATATTACTGTAAAAGATGTATAATTGACTTTAATCACAATAAAAATTATTTTAAAGATAAATAATAAATAATTAAATATTATCTAATAATATTGTTTTTATATAGTAAGTTTTATATTTTTGCATCATGTAATAATATATTTGGATGTATATGATTAGAAATAAAATTTTCTGTCTTTTTCTTCTATTTGCAGTTTTATTACAAGGAGGAAAATTCATTTCAAAGTGGTAAAGAATGATAGATAGACTTTCTTTTAAATTAAGATTCATGCTTAAAGCTTAAGATCTTAATGAAAATCACTTTCTGCTCCACTAAATTGCCTTAAGTGAATTGATCCTAAATAGTCTTATTTGGACAGTATAGAAAATAAGCCCAAAAGTCTTCAATCCTCTCATACCTTCATATCAAGTCTATAAATAATACAGAGTACAAGCAGAAAAATGTGCAAATTATAAAAATCCAGGTTAAGAAAAAGAAAGACCAAGTCCCAGAGGAAAGATCATAATTGGTTCACTCAAGTAGATAATAACTTCATGAAAATCAGTTTTTGTACACATAGTATAATACATAAAAATGTATCAATATGTAGTACAGAAGCTAGAAGGATAGTACAGTAGATATGGGCACAATGCTTGGTTTAAATACATCTGATCAGGTTTGACCCTCTATATCCCAATTAGCCCAGCAGGTGTAATTCCTGAGTTCAGAGCCAAGAGTAAACCTGAGCACTTCCAGGTGTGGTCCAAAAGCAAATAAATAAATTTTTAAAAATGTAGTACAGTAGGAGAGTGACACTGAAAGCAATCATTGGAGAAAGTTAGAAAAGAGATAGGGGAGAGAAAGGGAAGAAATAGAGGGAGAGACATGGAGTAAAAGCCAATTGATAAAGACAAGAAACAAAAAAATGATGACAAATGATAGTTCCAAAATGTAATGTTTATCAGATAATCAGATTGATAGTAATAAATTTGAAGAATAAAACACATTACTGGAAAGAGAAGGGATCAGCTTTTAAAGCATCTAAATATTTTTTCTAAAATATCTAATTAACTTTGCCTAAGTTCATGATATGACTTGCACAATTTTTTCACTTTTTTACTTTTTATTTAAACACCATGGTTACAAGGTTGTTGTAATAGAGATGGTTTTATTTTCACAGATAAAGTTGTTCATAATTGAGATACAGTCATACAATATACAACTACCTTCACCAGTACACATTTTCCTCACCCTCCCTGATGCCCTCTTCCACCCCACCCCCTGCGCATGCCGCTACTGTGCATTTTACTTCACTCTCTTTCACTTTCTTTCTGTCTATATAAATGTGTATATATACATATATATATACTTTTTTTACATTATAGTTTTCACTACTACTTTTAAAATTAATATCTTTATTTAAACATCATGATTACAAACATATTTGTAGTTGGGTTTCAGTTATAAAAAAAGGATACCCCCCCCTTCACTAGTGCAATTTTCCCACCACCAATGCACCCCATTTCCCTCTTTCCCTAACCCCTGCCTGTATTTGAGACAGGCATTCTATTTCTCTCTCACTACCATTGTCATGATAGTTGTCAGTGTAGTTCAGGCATGCAGGCGTTTGTAACATGCACTTTTTAGCTCTGGGAGTTTCTCTGCAATGATGTCCTTGACTGTTGATTCTTCCTAGAGATTTTCTTCCTGGGTCTCTGGGACTCCAATGATTCTTATGCTGTTTCTGTTGAGTTTATCAAACACTTCTATTTTCATCTGTTCACATTCTTGGAGAATTTTTTTCAATTTTCTGACCATTTGTTTCAAGGCTCTTTTCCAATCTCTTCTGTTGGATGAAGTTGTTATGCATCTTATCTTCTGCTCACTGATTTGGTCCTCAGCTGATATTTCTCTTTAGAAAATACTTTCCATTGAGGTTTTTATTTTGCCTACCACATTTTTCAGTTCTGTTATTTCAGTTGGAATTTTTCTGATCTCTATTTTCATATCCTCTTGTTTCTTATTTGTGATTCATTCAGCTCGATCTCTGCTTTCTTTGAGTTCTATGAATATCTTCCTAAACTTCTTATCTGAGAGACTTAATAGGTGGTTGACACTTTCATGTCATCATCTTCTTTCTCTATGCATGGTGTGGGTCTGTTTTGTTTCCCAATGGCTATGCCTTTTAGAGTGATGTTTTCTGCATGTTGTGCTAGGGTTCATTGACTAGGAGATATGCACAGCTATAGAGCAAAGCAGAATGGCAGGGCTCCTTTGGAGTCACCCTTATGAACCTTGACAGTTAAACTCTAATCACATAGCTTCAGCAGACTTATCTGAGCAGGGATGGTCACGAAACCTTCAGCCAAAGGTCAGGAAACAATTGTTTGCTAGGCATTTGTCTTGCACATTTATAGAAGAAGTTCTTATCCAATATAGATAGAAACTCATATATTTTATATTGCAGGGGGGCCTTTAACCCTGAACATTTTGTAATAGTGACTTGACTTCAGTCGATTGGACATCTGGCATTCACCTTGCATCCCATCTATGGAACCTGCCTGAGTTTCTGCACCAGCACCAAGACTCAAACTTCTACCAGAGAAAGCCCTAATGCTGTCATGGCACCAACATGCTCTAGGGAGGGTTCATATGACACCCTAGAGAGTTGGAAACAGCAAGAACTTGCTTTCAGGGCATGTTTCCCTGCCTCACTGCTCAACAGTGAGACGAAACCAGAAGACGCTCCTTGACACCCTAATTCTACATAGGATCTATGCAAAAATCCATATCTCTAATAATAGAACCCTGATTGCAAAAACTTCAAATCTTGGCATCCTATATAGTCCCCCATGCATGCCAGGAGCGATTTCTGTGTGCAGAGCCAGGAGTAACTTCCCAAGCACCACCAAATGTGACCCAAAGACCAAAAACAAAAAATTAAGATAAAATATATTAATATTAGATCTTTATTAATAAAAAGTGAGTGAACAGTGTACCTTGATACATTTAGATCTAAAAGTTTCAGTCTTTTATATTAAAGTACTAAACCATCGATTTTTAGAATAAAAGAGTCACAATGACAAAGACAAAAAGAAAACTCAACTCTGCTTTGCTTTCTTAAAATATAAACAACAATGTTTTAATGCCAGATAAATTATGTGTTCATATATTTTTACTTGAGAATGTAAATAAAAATTTATTACAGTATATTGTTCTGGTTGTGTATAAAATGTTGTGGGATGCCTTCTGATAACAGAATTGTTGTTTTGTTTTGCTTTTGTTTTTGGGCCACACCAGTGTCGCTCAGAAGTTATTCCTGTATATGGACTCAGAAATTGCTCCTGTCTTGGAGGCAGGGGATTGAACCAAGGTTCATCCTGGGTCAGCCTCATGCAAGGCAAAAGCCCTACTGCTATGCTATCCCTTCGGCCTCTGATAACACACACATGCACATAAACATGCACATGACTTATTTATGCATTCTATGAGGTATCTCATGGAAATGCAGATCAACTTTTCCCAAATTAAAAAATAAAAGTGAAATAAGACACATCCCTTAAAAAGTATAATCTAAACCAAAGTAGGATGGTTTAGGAACCATGGAGACTCAGTAACATTTAGGTACACTTTACAGTTTACAAGATTAAAAAATAGTTATAAATAGTTAAATATGTGAGTAAAATATCACAAATCATAGTAGGTTTGTAGATTACTTGCTATTATTAATTATTATGTGTATATTGTTTTGGGAATCTAATTACAAAAACATATAGTTCACAATCTTTTTAAAAGTAGTAAAAAGGTAATACTTCAGCAACTTAGCTGAGAGAATGGTATTTTGTTTTGAATACATCACATGTTGCTGGACAATATCAAATTGGTTCAGAATAATTTCATAAAATATTTGTACCAGAATTTCTAGACCCCTGTGGTTGCTTATTTCAGAGTAACATAAATTACATGTAGAAAAATTCAGTTTATAAAAGTTATATAGAAGGGTTTTTCCAAGTATCAGAATCTCTATGGACTTTGAACAAGCTATTTCCAAAAGGCATAGGAAAGTGAGCAAATTAAATAGATAATTCTTAAATTGCTTTCTCTTTTTTTGTGTGTCAGAAATTTTAGTATAAGTTAAAAATAGATTAAAATAAATACTAAATTTTGGTTTATGTCATTTACAGACAGTCCACTGAAATTCTGTCTTTTATAATATAGTAGTTACTGAGATATTAATTTCACAGGCAGTCTTCATTTTATCAGTAATTAAGTATATATTATTGTATTTTACCATATACAAATGTTAATTAATAATTTACCCTGTGTGAATAAATATGCGTTGGTGTCTCTATCTTGTTCTCTTATCTTTATTCATCACTAAACACTTCAACCCTTCATATTCTAGGGCAAAAGTGAACAAATTATATTGTAAAATGGTAGGAAGTAAATGTGTTTTAGATTTTGTATGGCAGCTATTCAACTCTATAATTGTATGTGAAAAAAATTTATTGATGACAAATATACAAATAGACCTGGATTTTTATCATAAAATCTTACTTAAAAAATAAGTTTCTGGCAAAATTTAGTCCTGAATGCCATAACTTTCAGATCACTGCAATAAGACAATCAGTGATACGGGTATTGTTTATTAACTGACAAAATATTCAACTTCTATCAATTTTGTCTCGTTAATTTTCTTATTTCAGCAATGTGAAAAATGATAGGGATGTAAATGTTAGATACACAGATAGATGATTGATAGATCATAGGTAGATAGGTGATAGAGATAGATGATAGATAGATGATAGATAGATGATAGATAGATAGATAGATAGATAGATAGATAGATAGATAGATAGATAGATAGATAGATAGATAGATCGATCCACAGTGAGGAATTTGTTTACACAAATTTAAAAAAGTTGAGAAGTACCACAGCCTGTCATTTGCAAGGTAAAAACAGAAGAAAAGTAGTAATAGCGTAGGTCCCACAGCAAATCTACCTTTCATAGAACCAGGAACACTGATGGCAGGTAAATATATTTTTTAAAAATCCTAGCTCAGGGGTGGGAGAGATAGCATGGAGATGGGGTGTTTGCCTTGCATGCAAATAGACGGTGGTTCAAACCCCAGCATTCCATATGGTCCCCCGAGCCTGCCAGGAACGATTTCTGAGCTTAGAGCCAGCAGCCGGAGCACTGCTGGGTGTAACACCTAACCACCAAAATTAAAAACGTGAAAAAAAAAATCCTAGCTCAATAGTCAAGAGAAAGGGAATTCAGCCTCTATCAACTTTTTCTATTCAAATCTTGATAGTAGATACCCACATTGTAGTTACATTGTGAAGAGCCATCTGTTCCACTGAGTCCTCAATTAAAAAAAAATTTCCTTCAGCAGACATCTCACAGATACATCTAGCAATAATGCTTAATAACTATTTCGGGCATCCCATGGTTCAGACAAGCTGATAAATAAAATTAACTGTAACAAGTAATTTCAAAACCAGTATTTATTAACATTAGAAAATTAACAATATTCAGTTTTATGTGTGAATTGATATAAAAGTTAGTGCATTTTACTTATCCATTTTATCTTATTTGATGAATAGGGTTTTTTTTTACACTGTCTAATGAAAATAGTTTTCTACATAACTGCTTAATGTAGGTGATGTAAATTGAACTTGAAATTTCAATAGTAGACACTATTATAGAGAACAGAGAATTAGAATAAGGTGTCTTCATTTTTTCCCCATATTTTGGTATTGAGTTACAAGCTCCAAAAAAGTGTTTTATTGTTATTTCCTAGTGGCAAATTGCCAAGTACCACCTGCTAAGATCTTTTAGTTATTACTATGTATCTAGATCAGTTTACCCCAATCTAGCACAGCAGTCTAACATGATCTTCTAAATATCAAGCTTAAAAAAGCTTATTTTAGATCAAATTCTCTCACACATTTAAACTAATAACATCCTCAGATATTTATCCTTTCTTTGTTTCTATGCTTTTCTCCATGGTTAACACCCTTGAAATGCAACCTGGTTTTAAGTATCTCTTGTACTAGAAGGCTAAAATATTGGGTAAACTTTGAATCTATGGTAATAAAGTTTTTCAATGAACATTCTAAAATTTCAGTTTAATAAATCCCTGTTGCTAAAAACAAGGGGAGTATATTGAAAACATGTCAGGGTAAGGATTTAGAAGCAGATGAGATTTTCCCTGTTTTTCTCTTTGTTGTCATTAAACATTTAAGGCATTTATCTCAATTATATTTATTAGAAAGAACTTAAACTTCATGTTATGTCAATACAAAACATTGTATTTTCTTCTATCACTGATATCAACCAAACTTTGTAGGGTCTTTATTTTTCTTTAAATAGCAAGTAATATTTCAGGCAGGTTTCAAAACCTCCTATTCATATTTATATTTTAAAGGCATCTGATTTAGCATATTCTAGTTTAAAAATTCCATGTAATATATATACATATATATGTATATACGCATATATATAATATATATATTACGTGTGGTGGACCCAGATTTCAAGAACCATGTATGTCCTGCCTTAGCCCTGACAGAAGCTATTTCCTGGAAGGGCTACAATAGTAGAGACCCAGAAGTAAGTAAGCCCTGAGCACTGCCAGGTGTGATCCAAAAACCAAAATAAGAATAATGATTATTGTTATATTGTTATTGTTGTAACAATAAAATGATATAACAATAGAATGGTATATGGTATAATTCTATACCATATCCAGATTAATGATCACCATTACCTTCTCAGCTGAATAGACTTTAGTGAGAAAGAAATATAATATATCATGTCTGATGCCTTTTTATAATAATTTGGCTAGATTTTTCACAAATCATTGTCTATATTAATAGAATTTTTATTTTAAATATATTTTATTAAATTGTTCTTTATGGTTTGTATCAGTGGATTTTGCTCAACTTATGCTAGTTCAGGACTGGCATTAATGAGAATTTGTGTGCTTTCTCTGCTTTCACAGAGGGGTTACTAAATGTTCTTTGGGGGAAAGTTCTCTTGTTTGCTTCTTCCAGGTTCAGAATCCCCAACTCCTAATCTAGAAGTGTTTTCTCTCACTAGTGGTAGTTCTACTTATTATGAAGCTAATTATATTAAGCACCCCCTGCCCTTAAATATGGTCTTTTGTGACCTGAGGGTTTCAATGGGCTCTTAATTTTCTCTTCCAGACTAAAAAACATCTTGTAATCATGAAGTACTTTAATATAAAAATTTCCTATCGAGAGTCTAAAATGATTTTAAAATAAAGAATCAATGGGGCCAAAGTGATAGTATAGCAGGTAGGGTTCTTGCTTTGCACTCAACTGGACTCAGATTCCATCCCATGAATCTATATGAACAAAGCTATTAATAGTATTCTAATATAATGTTAAAACAAACAGTTATTCTAAACTTCAGCCATCTTCTGCATTATCAATAATGATGTTTCAGATGCTTCAGTGCTAATTCTCTTTCTTTAATGCTTAAGGAAATTATATGTATAAGAAAATCTCAAGCAAAAATACTTAGAAAAATGGTTCCCTTTACATTTTCTCTGATAAGAAAATAAAATAGGCAATTCTGTTATTAGGGGGAAAAGACAAAACAACATAATTAAGATCCTTGTTATAAAACTAAATATAAAATATCACCACAAATTGGTTTTGTTATTTTTTCTTCTTCTTCCTACAATACTCATGTTTAGAATTTCTTTTTTTCTAAATAATATCTTATTTAAGCACCATGATTGCAAGCATGTTTGTAGTTGGGTTTCAGTCATAAAAAAAGAACACTACTGGGGCCAGAGAGATAGCACAGTGGTATTTGCCTTGCAAGCAGCTGATCCAGGGCCTAAGGTGGATGGTTCAAATCCCTGTGCTCCATATGGTCTCCCATGCCTGCCAGGAGTTATTTCTGAGCAGATAGCCAGGAGTAATCCCTGAGCACCTCCGGGTATGGACCAACCCTCCTCCCCCCCAAAATAAAGAACACTTCCCTTCACCAGTGCAACCTTCCTACCACCAATGCCCCCCATTGGGAATTTTGTATACCTAATCTAGCAGAACATTCTTTTTTAACTAAGTACTATTATAAGAAAAATATTTTAAAAGATGAATAGGATATGGAGTCTTATTCTTCAAATATGTTTTCCTAGGACAGTCTCTAGATTGTAAAACATTAAGAAATGTACATTATTGTAATGTAAACAAAGATGTTCTCCACTAAAAGTTGCTTTATTGTCTAACAATTTCTGGCTTTTAATATAGGCATGGTTGGGATTTACGTTTTATTACTAAAGACTATTAAATTAAAAAAAAAAGAAATGTACATTAATCTTCATTAACAGTAGTGCAAACCACAATGACAAAAAAGAAGAGTGAAGTAAAATGCCTGCCCCAGAAGCAGGCAGGGAAGATAGAGGCATCAGGGATAATGGAAGTAAAAATGTTGACATTGGTGGCAGGAAATGTGCACTGGTGAAGGTTGTTTGCCATTGTGTAACTGTAACTCAATCATGAACAATGATGTTTAATTAATAAACAATGTTTAAATAATTAAACAATGATGTTTAAATAAATCATGTTTATTTAAATATGATGTTTAAATAAAAATAAATATATAAAACTCCCCACAAAGAAGTGAGTTTTTTATCTGTATATAATAGATAGATATGAATAGATGATGATGATTATGATGATGAAAGATAGACATACAGACATACAGATAGACGGATAGAGAGATGATAGATAGATAGATAGATGATAGATAGATAATAGATAGATAGATAGATAGATAGATAGATAGATAGATAGATAGATAGATAGATAGATAGATAGTAGATGAATGGATGATGGATTGATAGATAAATACAGATATAGATAGTATATAGATGGATAGGTAGAGAGACAGATGATTTATAGAGATAGGCCTCATTAGATTAAAATAGCCTTCCATTGTTTATCTGTTTAGCTCTTTTACCCCATCCTACATATTCTGAAAATAGATTACTATAGAGTAATTTATTCTTTTTTTTTGGAGAGTGAGACAGAATCTACAAGGTTTTTAGAAGCTTATACAAGTGGATCACATATTTAGAAAGCATGACTCTTACCACTATAGGTGTCACGGGTTCTTGGTAAAGTATAAATGCAATTTAAATTGATTTCTAACCACTTTTATGACTGCCATCCTGAGTGCAGCAACAGTATTAGGGCATTTGTTTTTACAGGGCAGAAAGTGTTTAGAGTCTCTGTAAATCAAAGTGCTTTGAAATCATGGTTGTGAATGTGATTATGTTTCAATGAAAACAAATAATTTTAACTGTGAAAGGTGTGTTGTTTATCCCAAATTTGAATGGCCTCAAAGAGTTAAAAGTTTCAAGGCTTGACTAATGAAAAAGACCACTATTAAATTTCACATATATTTTTCACATAACAATTTGGCAGAAAAGTCAAACAAGTTGGGAGGATCTCATCTTCAATTTTCTCTACCCTTAGGCAAAATAATACCTGGAGAAATTATTTACCTTGATTGATCTTCCTGGGAATAAGAGACATCTCTGGCTTAAATCCCATCTGAAAACTATCTTGTCTCCCCTTTACTTATAGAATACTAACAAGATTTCCTTCTCTCCAAAGAAAAGGCCATCAAACTATGAGCAGCTAACATGTTTTTCTTGACTATTTGTTTCCTTTAAAAAAATTAATGTGTTTCTTAGTATGGAATTATTTGTTAAAATCTATTTGCTTGGGGCTGGATATATAGCATGGAGGCAGGGTGTTTGCCTTGCATGCAGAAGGATGGTGATTTGAATCCCAGCATCCCATAAGGTTGCTGGAGCCTGCCAGGAGTGGTTTCTGAGCATAGAGCCAGGAGTAGCCCCTGAGTGCTGCCGGGTGTGACCTAAAAACTAAAAACAAACAAACAAATAAAATCTATTTGCTTGTAACTAGGAGCATTTACTCTTATCTTAAATTTATATACACATCCATGTATAAATTATATTCTTATACCAAAAATACAACAAAATTTAGGCTAAATCCTATGACTTTTACATGAGCTTATATATGCCCCTGTTAATGTTGTAAGAAATGCATGACAAAGTGAAACAGAGCAAAGTTAAATCTAGAATAAAACATGAACCTTCTAGAATTGCTTGGCTTACATTTGCAAAGTGCTTATCACAAGGAGTTTAAATAATTAATTTAGGAAGGAAACAAACCAATATTTTCTTTAGTTTAGCAGTAAACTAAGTTTGCAAGTCTTATAATCATGGTCTACTTGTTAGCATATTGTACATCTTGGAAAATTTGCTTAGATTTTTATTTCATAAAAATAAAGTAAAAATTGTTCACAAATGGTTTTCAAATACCTCAATTGATTTGTATCCAAAAGTTAAAACTTGCTAAAGACTTGAAAGTAGTTTAACCAGATGGAAAACACTAAAAATAAAATTACTGGAAATACTAGAAAATAAATTTAGCTATTATGTATTGCCACTACAGTGTGGTTCAGAAAAGATATTCACATTGCAGTTATCATTGACCTAGTAACTATCTACAGATAACTTTATTTGGGGGAAATTATATAGTGCCATTGTTCTGGTATTATTTTATCTTAACATTGTCTTTGAAACTGGGATAAATTTCTGATTTGCAAATGGGAAAATTATGGAGTTGAGATTCATTCAAGTTCACACTGATAATATAAATATGATACATTTTAAATTTCTAGATTTTAAAGTAAGTGCCTTCATCCTTGCAATATAAATCAATTATTTTCTCCATCATATAACAAATAAAATTAAGAGACTTGATAGCTATTTTCAGAAGTTCTTAAACTAGGCTACCTATTAATGCTATAAGTTCTTCATGTGAAAGGTAAAGCTCAGTTTCTTTTCCTGACCATTAGGTTTGCCACTAAACATTTCTGTGCTTCCATCTCATTCTCCATATATGGTAGGGAATAAACTAGAGAGGAATTTCCAACGATGTTTCTCAAGGTTTGCTAATAAGCATTATTGCTTAGAGTAAAAGAGTAGGAGAGGAAAATTTTTTCTAAGAAAAATTCATAAAATGCCTCACAGTATTTTCAAATGTAAAGAACTCTTATAGCAAATAGCCCATTTAATGCTGCTTTGTAGACGTTTTCAAAATTATATTGTACCCAAAACACATTTTTCCATGAATACCTATTACCATCACACAGAACATTCTTTCTTAGAAACAGCATAAGAAACTACAATAGTAGATAATACAGATTAAGTTCCAATGGGGGAGGTTTTTTTCAAGCTTTTAAACAACTTGTGAAATAAAAATTTGCTCAGTGTATGAGGAATACTTTAAGAATACCAAGAATGCTTTCTTATTCCTCACTTATCATCGATTTCTCACATAAAGTTTTCTTTTCTGAATCCTATATTAATAGTATTCATGACAAATATAGCTTAAACTCAATAGACATAAAGCAGTGTCTAAATGTTTAGAATTTAATACTACAAAATCACTTGAGCATTACAAGTATTGTGTAGGATTATTATTCACCTGACTAATTTTCTTCCCGTTTGCTCTCACAAATACTCTAGAGATTTTTTCCTCATACAACCATACAACTGCACATGAGCAGAAACATCAAAACTGCTCATATCCTAAATATGTGTCTCAAATATTTGTTCATAATTTTATCTGAGGAAATTACTGTCAGCATGAGCTCCAGCCTTTGGAGTCACCTATTTTGACTTCAAAGTAATATTTTCTGCTCCCAAAGAGAAAAGACAGGACTAGCAAAGATATTTACTGAAGTAAAAAAAATGAGTTTTGTTTCAGAACACTGCCAAAATAGGTCTTGAATGTGAATTACCATTAATTATATTCTGGAATCCTAAGTGCCTTCAACTGATGAAGGAAAATAACTTGTAAAACTTGTTTAGGAATTAGTCAGAGAGAGTACAAAGACTAAAGAACTTCTCTTGCATATTTCGGACCCAATTTCATCCCCCAAATTATCTATGGACCACAGGGTGTGGTCCAAAAGCAAATCAACAACAGAAATAAAACAATCCAAAGATGTACACATAATGAACACGTGATAGCAAAATGAAGGAAACTACTGAAAATCACTAGAAGCAGAACAATGCTAATAAGTTCTTGTCTCATATCTGTTAAACTTGTGATTTATGTACATATATTTTTTTCTTGAGGTTCTCTTTTCATAGAACTGAAGATTCTCCAGATATTTACAATTTAAAATATTAAGAGAGTCAGAAAGATATTACAGTTAATTAAAGTACATGTCTTGCATGAAGTCAATCCAGGTTTACTCCCAGGCACCACATTACATTCCCTGAGTACTACAAGGACTGATTCCTGAGTACAAAGTCAGGGTAAGCCCTGAAAATCATTAACTGTGGTAAAAAAAAAAAGGGGGCAAAGAAATAGAGTGGACATACAAAGACAATCTGGTTAATATACAACTCACACACAGTGGTATACAAAGCAAATAAAATGAAAAAGGTAATGTTCTCTATTTACCATTAAAACTCAAGTCTTCTTTTAGTTTCTAATATTTTTATCATAATGATATATACGTAGAAAATAAAATGAATTTCAATATTGTTGCATGAAATTACATAGGACTCTAATAATAATTATCAGGAACATAGAGAATATTTATTTTGTGCTGAGTTATAAAACAAAAGTCAATTAGTACTATTATTTTACTTTTGTTCAAAACTTTTATGCCATATCAGAGCAATAATATAGTGTTTAGAGTTCTTGTATTGTTTGCAGTAAATCTGGGTTTGATCTCTGGCATCCTATATGGTCCTCTGAGATAAACAGATGTGATTCCTGAACCCAGAGCCAATAGTAACTCCTGAGCATGGCCAAAATAATTATACCATAGAAATATATTTTTTAAATTACCATGTTCTTCTTTATACCCCACATCATAAATCCAGATTTAAAGTACATATACCATATTTGCCGGCGTATAAGATGACTGGTCGTATAAGACGACCCCTAATTTTACAATTAAAACATAGGTTTAAGCCTATATTCGCTGTATAAGAACGTTCTTGTGCTGCAACTGTATGTACCACAGTGAGCCAATCACAACAAGCAAAGGTTCAAAGGGTATACTGGAATAGACTTCCTCTCTAACTCTGGCCCATTTGAGCAGGCTTTTGACAGTGCAGATTCGGGTACAGAGCATCAAAAGTCTGCTTGGATTGGCCGAGTTAGAGAGGCGGTCCAAGCAGCCTTGCAGTGATTGATGCAAGGTGGAGTTGGAACATTCTTTTCGTGCAATATCCAGATGATTTTTGTTTAGTGGCATATGGAGACGTTTTTCGGGTTATATTCAGCGTATAAGAGGGGCCCAGGAGATAGCATGGAGGTAAGGCGTTTGCCTTTCATGCAAAAGGTCATCCGTTGGAATCCCGGTGCCCCATATGGTCCCCCGTGCCTGCCAGGAGCAATTTCTGAGCATGGAGTCAGGAGTAACCCCTGACCACTGCTGGGTGTGACCCCAAAAAAACAAAACAAAACAAAACAACAAAAAAGAATACTCCCAATTTTCGGTTGACTTTTTTTCGTTTCATTTCAAAAGTCGTCTTATACGCCGGCAAATACGGTATGTATACATTTTTCCTAAGATTGAGTAAAATATTAGAAAAGCGTCAGTGATTTTTACTTCTGGTGAATTTCATAGTATGAAGACTACCACTCTTTAGACAGGAAAATTCTCACCAAAAGGGTGAGAGAGAGAGAGAAGGAGAGAGAGAGAGAGAGAGAGAGAGAGAGAGAGAGAGAGAGAGAGAGAGAGAGATCCTAGAAACAGAGAGATAAAGCAGGTAAGGCATTTGATGTGACCATTAGAGGTCAAGCTAGAGGTCTTTGATACTCATGTTTCATTAAGAGTGAACCAAGAATAAGCCCTGAGTAAATCATGGATCACCTATATATTAAAAAGTAACAATAATAATAATAATAAAATCAAATAAAAAAGAAAGATAATTTCAGTCATTTGCTGGTCATTTTACAAAGCATGAAAATACACAAATCACAGATATTACAAACCAAAAACTCAAAGGTTTAAGAGGTAACATAGCAACATTTAATGAAAGTAT
Organism: Crocidura indochinensis; assembly: GCA_004027635.1. Taxonomy (NCBI): domain Eukaryota; kingdom Metazoa; phylum Chordata; class Mammalia; order Eulipotyphla; family Soricidae; genus Crocidura; species Crocidura indochinensis. The sequence goes on along the minus strand of PVKC010017606.1, from coordinate 1,422 downwards.
TTATATTAAAAGTCATACATAATAAAATTTTATAAAAAATGTCACTTTGAAACCAGAGGAAAATCTAAGTATAACATTAATACTGTACAAGTAAAACTGGAATATAGTAACATCACACTGTACAGCTCACAGAAGTTCTAATATTTTATATATTGCACATTGAGGTCAAAATTGCACATTACTTCAATAAAACCAAAAGCAAATTTTAGGCAATATAGATTTAGTTTTCACATATTTCTACCAAGTTCTCCTCTTTGATTTGCATTACTGACTAAACATCTAAAATGGCCAAGTAAGGGGAAAAAAAATCCAATGAAATTTCATGCCTAACATGCATGACTGGAGACTTAATCATGGTGAACATCATCCTTTCTAACCCCATGTTTGAGAGAATTTTGCTGAAAGGAAGACTGATGTTTACTAGGGGTCATCTGGCAAGAGAGATTTTTATTAGAGTTTTCAGAAACCTTTAAAATATTCTGCCTTTACCTTTCTAACCCTGTAGAAGAGGGACTGCAGATCTCACAGCTAATATTCAAACTGAAATTGGACCACATATATATGAGAAATCAACTTGACATCAAAGGTTATACTTTTTCCCATACTTGCTTTTTCCTGCTCCAATCTCAGTTCCATAGTGATTTTATTTTTAGTTAACATTTTTGGATTAAAATAAAAAATCTTTCACAGATAAACCTGCATTTTTCCCTTTTAGACGCATCTGCAAATCCAGCTGTGATCCTTTGTTGTCTCTCAGACACAGACAAATAAGCCCTAAGCAAGACTACTAAAATACAGAATTTTATTTGTCCTGAACACAGTATGATGTGAGCCACCATTTTTTTAAACTAAAAACTAAAAACATATTTTAAACTAAAGCACTCTCCTAACTTTTGCATCTATTATATTTTTCTAATATCTTTGGGTCTTTTTCAGAGAATATTTTCTGAGAAAAGGCATACAATTTCAAATTAAAAGAGCCAAAAATGGCATCTAAAAAGACAGATGATAAATCGGGCACACTTCTCTTATTCAAATGTTCTCCTTTTCTTATAATTAGTAAAAGCATATTTTTATAAAAGTCATAATGTTGCATTGCTACCAACAATACTTTTCACAGTGCAATCTTATATAACCTAAAACTAAGATGCAAAGTCAACCTTCATCAAATTCAACTAAGTAAGTCACTTCACCTCCCAAATCCTTGGTTTCTTGCCCATAAAATGAAGATGATACCACTACTAATGGGGCCAACTCCCCAGAGTTCTAAGAGGCAGAAATAAAACTACTGTGTGTGTGTGGAAAGGCTTTAAATTACAAAACATGATCCAAATACAAAGATCTTTTATTATATAAGCTCCATATGCTGAAAAAAAAAAGTGAAAACTCCTTTTTTTCTTTCTTTTTTTTTTTTTTTTTTTT
>PVKC010017605.1:0-20231 GCA_004027635.1 Crocidura indochinensis | reverse complement strand
GAAGTAAAATTGTAGCCTGCCATTTCTCTTTTCATGACTCTGCATGTGTTTCTATTTTCTTCAATTTATTTTTCTTCTCTGTGTTTAAAAATTAAAGGCTTAGACATTCTTTAAATGCATTCTGTAAAGGCAAGCATTGTGTTTCCTTTGAAATTGAGTTCCCAGTATCTAGTATCATGCAGGCATGCCATAGATGTTGAATGAAGGAAAGATCCAATAAGCAAATAGGAGCAGTGGTATGGAGATATTGATTAAATAATCTTTCAAATAGTACCTCATCCTATTGTCAAAGGCATTAGCAGTGAAGGTGTTGCTAAAAGGGAAGATTCAGGGGTACAGAGAGTAGCAATTAATTTCCAAAATTGTCTGATCTCCATCAGACCTGCCAGCTTTCTTCTCTGGATGAACTCACATCACTTGGGAAAATTTCAGTTCCCAAAGATAAAAGTGTATAATCCAGAGAGATTTGGGGCTTTCAATAGTTAAGAACAATCTAAAGTTGATTTAAATTATTTTTATAATAAATAACAAAAGAGGGAGTGGAGCAATAGTACAGCAGTTAGGGCATTTTTCTTCCATGCAGCCAAACTGGGTTTGATCCGGCATTCCATAGGGATCCCCAAACCTCCCAGGAGTTACCACTGAGAACTGCTGGGTATGGCCTAAAACAAAGCAAAAATAACAAAAGAAAGGTGTACCTCTTGTCTTTTATTTTATTTTTTTTTTACCTTTTTGGTTGTCTGCCATCAGATTTTGGTCTCCCCAAATCAGGTTACTTAGATCATCAGGAAGTGAGTATATGGATGTATCGATTATTTAGCAGTTTGGAGTATGTGACTTATTATGTTCTGTCTTGATTTGATTTGGTTTGGTTTGGTTTGGTTTGGTTTGGTTTGGTTTGGTTTAGTTTGGATTAGTTTGGTTTGGTTTGGTTTGGGGGCTATACCTAAGAATTGCTCAAGGACTCCTCATTATTCTGAATCAGGGGTCACTCCTAATAGTGCTTAAGGAACTATAAAACACTGAAATCAATTGAATGGCTACATGCATGGCAAATATCTTAACACCCATTCTCTTTTCTCTTGCTTACTCACTCACTCTCTCCCCCCACAATATGGAGTATTTCTTTGTATGTTCTGTAAACCAGTGGATTATGTTTCCTTCCTGAAATCAAGTGATTCATCCCTTATCCCTATCCCTTTATCAGCAGTTCATTTTTTCAATTTTATTCATGAGTGTTTTTAACTTTATTGTTAGGGCTTTTGTACATGCAGTTACTAATGTCTCAAATGCATCTTCCTACCACCTGGCTTCCCTAAAGGACTAATCCATCGAGTTCTCACCACATGGCCTCAAAGTTTCCCCCTTATAGTGTTCCATCACATGCTTAGTTTTGTGTCATAATTCATTAAAGTTATTTTTATTTATTGACAAGACTTATAAGTTCTGTTCTTAATTCATCATAAAAGCATTTTGCTATCCTACCACAGTGATTGGAAAAAAACTAACACACTTCATTGTGTATTTAGTTGAACAAATAATGAAAATTCCAAAGAGGGTAGGGAGATGAAGATGGAAATTACTAAGGTACAGTAGAATATAGAAGACAACGTTGTCCAAAACATTAATGGACCCCAAAACCAAGATAGGCACTTCTCTCTTTGAGATAGGACAGTAACAAGAGAAAAGGGGTGAACTTAAAGAGATAATAGGGGCCAGATTTAAGAAAATTCGTGTTGGGTACCTCTTTTGCAAGAAATCATGAAGACAGAGACAACTTGTAGTAAGAGTCTAGAATCTTGAAGAAACATTAATGTTATTTTAATACAAGGCATGTAAAGAATGTGTGAGAAGTGAATCAGGAAAAACTAAAAAGTGAATGAAACAAGACTGCAGGACTCAAGAAGACAGGGGATCACAACTATGTCATCAACAACACTACTGTGTGACTTTCTATAATAGTGATAAAATCCTAGAGTAATAGTGCCCAAACTCCAGTTCCACTACTACCAAAGAAAATAGTCTGTACTCCATAATTCTGAGACAATACCTTCTCTACATTTTTTGTTAATTTTCTAACTATACTTTTATTTCCCTATTTCTCTCATACTCATACAAGTCTTCACAAAGATTAACGCAGTCTTTATTGTGTTTATTTTCACCAACATTTTTTATGCTGTATCCCTTACACTCCCATAGCTTTTGTTTAAAATACTATTTTAATATTTCATATTTATATATACTAAATGTATACCCCAGGCTTCCATTCTAAATTATATAAGTGTATTTCTGACCACCTATTAGAACTTTCTTTATATAGATTAATTTAGAAGCTTTAATATTTTTTTTCAGCATAATGACTTTTATTTGCTATACAAATGCTGGTAGTTAATGACATAATATGTTAAGGCATAAAAAACAGTAAATATTACATTAAAAGGTATCTTTCACAAATTCAACATTAACATTGGATTTCCTTGATTTTAGGGGGTGGGGTTTGCTCCACACCTGGTAATACTCAGGATTATTCCTGGAGATACTTAGAGGGGCCATAGGGGACACCAGAGATGAACCCAGATTGGTTGTGAGCAAGGCAAGTGCCCTACCCACTGTGCTATTGTATTGCTTCAGTTCCTCTTCAACTTATAAATGGAATTTTCTTCTACTTGTATCCATCTCTCTGGGTTTATGGACCCATTTGTATTCTCCGTATTTTGAATCAAAGGTTCCTTTCTGAAGAGATCTCAATTTTAAGGTAAAACGTGGTCCAAGTTCCTGAATTCCAACTTTCTTTTCACTCTTGAATATGTACCGGTGAAATCTGAAGAAGATATAATCCCGCTGATTGTGAAATGTAGCAACTTGCCTTCCAATAAATTGAGGATTATGGGGAAAGAGAGATGCAGACATACGTCCAATAGAATGACCTAGCCGTGTTGTAAAATTATTCGAAATTATTTCAGGTATGTGTTCTGTTGGGTCCTTGCCTCTTCTCTTAATTTCTTTACGTCAACGAACACTGCTCACTTTAAAATGGGCAGTTGGACCACTTGGCAAGTGACTCAAAATTAATCCATATGGTACTTTACGATCTTCATTAATAACAATCAGGTCTGTGAAATCTCTTGAGATGCACTGTGGAATGATTTTTTTTCAGAGCCAGTCCTCTTCTGTAATAAACATGAGAATTTGGTATAATTGTGGAGAGCTGATCACAGAGTCTTACAGTTCTCCCATGAGGTCTATCTGATGTTGTGATGAGTATCTTGGGAGAAGTTTGTCTGTTGAAGTAAGAGGCAAATTCATCTGTAGCTTCATCAAAAGCAACCTCCTCATCATTAGGATCGACTACAGTTTCATCATAGACTCGATGGTTGTCTATAGTCTTTGGAACAGGTTTCGGTGGAGCCTTATCGCCAAGGGCCTCTCTCTCTCTCTTTTAAGGTTTTTCTTAGCTGCCAACTTTTCCTTCCTTTGCTGCTGTTTCCACCGAGTGAACATCACGTGTCGCCTCTGTTTGTTCTTAATCTCCGAAATGCTGAAGCCGGGGGGAAAGGCCGTCGCTTTCGAGGGCTGCATCCTGCTTTCCGTCGTCCCATCTTCAGCGACTGCAGTCTCTTGAGGCTCCTCGGGAACCGCTTTCCGTTTCAGACCTTTCTTTCCGCTGCCGCCGCCTTTACCTCCAGTCCGCGCCATGGTGTTTTGCACTTAATATTATTTGTCCAAATCTATTTTTTGAAACCTAATTTTTCTGCTGTTCTCTGATCTTTTTATCTCTAAGGAGTTCTCTCACAAAATAGCAAGCAAGTATTCAAACAATTTCTTTTTATTCAAACCATTATGATTTTCAATTTTCTCCACAGTAGAGTTTCAGACATACAGTGTTAACTTCCTGCCATCATATTTCTAGTATATCCCATATCATCTTCCTGTACCCCCTGCCTCACAGTGTAACAGGCCTGTTTTCAGTTTAAATTGTTAGAGTTTGATTTTCTTGATTCGATTTTTAGACTTTGGCTTGGATTTAGTTATGTCTTTTTTTTTAGTCTCCACTAATGTACTTGAGACCACTTGACCCCTGCCTCCCATCCTTTCATATTTGCATTTCTCCTCCTTTCAGTTTCTTTCCTTCTCCTTGCTATGCTCTGGGGCCAAGGTTGCTCAAGACATTTAGACCACTGCATTTCTTCATGGAGTTATTCTAAATACCACAGATAAGTGATATCATTCTGTATTTATCTTTCTTCTGGCCTGTTTCATTTAATATAATATCTTCCAGTTTCATCAGTGTTGCAGAAATTTTCATGATTCATGATTCCTTATAGCTAAGTAGTATTCCATTGTATACATGTACCACATCTTCATGATCCATTCATCTGTTGTCGGACAGCTAGGTTGATTCCAAGACTTAGCTATTGCACTGAGTGCATCAATGAATAGTTCATATGTTCTTTTGGATGAATTTTTTTCTCATAGATACCCAAAAGAGGGATTTCTGGGTTATATGGCAGCTCAATTTTGAGTTTACTGAGAACCTTCATACTATTTTCCATAGGTGTTGGACCACGCAGCATTCCCACCATTAGTGGATTAGAGTATTTTTCTCACCACATCCCCACCAACAGATTTTTCCCAGCATTTTTGATATATGTTATCCTCAGTGATATAAGATGATATCTCATTGTTGTCTTGATTTGGACTTCCTTAATGATAAGTTATGATGAGCATTTTTTTCATGTGCCTCTTGGCCATGTTTGTCTTCCTCAGAGAAGTGTCTGTTCATTTACTCTCCCAATTTTTGATGGGGTTTTTAGATTTTGTGGAGTTAATCTTTGTGAGTACTTTGTATATCCAAGATATCAAACCTTTTTGTGATATATAATAATATATTTTTACAGAATAATATATTACGTGTTTCTGATCTAATTAGACAAAAGAACTAAAGAGAACAAAGAAAAATGTCCCCTGATTTATATTTAAGGATGCAAGAAAGCTTTCCAAATGAATTCATTTCTAAATAAATTTAAGCAGGAGGAGGGGCATTCTAGAAGAACATAATACATAGTAAATAAAGCATGAGATCCATGAGTCACTAAATCATAGCTGTAATTTATGATACAAAATTTAAAACAAAAAATGCTGAACCTGAAAATATCGGTTCAAAGAGGTCACTTGTATGACTTATTTAAGGATCTAAGTTTTGTTATGAAGGTATAGGGATTCAGCAGGTAATTTAAAGCATTCTTTATAGCATATTCATATTAGATGTTGTAAAGGTTCATTCTAAAAGTACATAAAAGACTGATGATAAAGAGCTATGGAGGAAATAAGACCAGGAGAATCTATTATGCAATTTTCTCATGTCAAATATAGTACTTGTACAGGAGTCAATTGTATCTCTGGGACTAGGGAGATTTGCTGCAAACTCAGACTTAGAAGATAGTTTTAGGGAAAATTGATGAGTACAAGTGTATGTTCAGAACAACTTCAAAATTTTCTATTGCAAATAATTTTGAAGAACACTGTAGATTGAGGATGTTAATTTGGAAGTCATTCGCTAGTTAAACATTCTAGTTAAATGCATGGAAATACAGGAATGTAAACCATGAGAGAACAAAAGATATATAATATTAAATAGCAATTTTTTATAACAGCTAAAGGGAAAGAGCTTGGAAAAGCTATATCCATGATGCAGCCCCCGGTCTGCAGTGAACCTATTCCAACATTGTATAGAGTTCAACAAACTTCTTTACCTACATAATAGAGATAACAAAGCTGCAGTAAGAATAGTCATGTAGCATACTATCTTTTAAAGCTTAACTGACTACATTTGTAAAGTCAAAATCTTATAAAATTTTATCTATGTCCTATCCCCCTCAAGATTGGATAAAATCACTGACCGCTTTTCCCATCTCTTCTAGAATATGCTCCTGAGTCTGCTGCCCTACTGGCTGTGTTTCAAGCGATTGCTCACTCTGTTGAGTATCACTCAAACTGGTGTCCCATAGTTAAAAGTCCAATTTAGCCCTTAAACTCTATTGAGCAGTCTCTTCTCTGTGAGTCTTTCTCAGAACCTCCAGTTATAATTCAAGGCTTCTTTTATTTCCACACATTTCCTTTTTTTACCTTGATTATAACATGCATCTTGCCCTGCCATGTTGGTTGCAGCCATGGTTTCCCTCATTAAGATCATAAACATTTTCAGCTTCCTCGCCCATATCCCCAGGGAATCTGGCACATTGCCTTGCTCTTTCCTGCACTATGTATTTGATATTGTTCTTAATTGGCACTGTTAATATATAGAACTCTCAATCATGAATCAAAATGGTTTTCACTCTTTCGTTATACTATTCTTCTTAAAAACACTATCTTAAAGCAGAGAAATAATTTCACCTTAAGGACAACCATTGGAGAACTTAGCATCAAATACAAGTAGTCAGAAATGAAGTCTAAAGATTTAAAAAGCAACGCTTACCCTCCTAAATATTCATAATCAGAAAATTGTGCTTCTAGAGTCTGGAATTTAGCAATTGAGAAATTTGTTCATTCAGTGGTTTAGGACTGTCCTTGGTGGAGTGTGAAACCTTATTTCTCATGGCTGAGGATAGGAGCAGAACTCAGGGATGCAGGGTTGGTCAAGCTATCAAACCTAAATTCTCCAGCTGTTCTTCTTTGTGTTGCTTTTAAGACACTTTTCAAATTGTGTTGAAAAAGTAGTTTGCTGCTAACTCAATTTGAAAGACATGGGATAGCTTTCGAGTTTTTTCTGTAATCTTCATACTCTGGATCTCCATTGTCTTATCTGTAATGTGAGAGGACAGGGATGCAATAATATTTCGGTCCTCGAGAAGCCAAGTGGCTTAGTAAGGCCACTGAGAGCATTAGCAACATAAAAGATGAGATTTTAACCACCAGTCTTGGTGGCGGTCTCATTTCTTTGATCTCTCTCTTTCCCTCTTTTTCTGTCTCTCTCTTTTTCTGTACATGTAAATACATATATGTAAATATTTTCTCTTTCTTAATAATTATTACAAATAAGAGCTACTTATTCCATCAGGATGAAAAATATCCATATCCTTTTTTTTTGGGGGGGGGGGTTTGGGCCACACCCAGTGACGCTCAGGGGTTACTCCTGGATATGCGCTCAGAAGTCGCTCCTGGCAGGCACGGGGGACCATATGGGAACCGGGGGATCGAACCGTGGTCCGTCTTAGGCAAGGCAGCAGGCACCTTACCTCCTGCGCCACCTCCCGGCTCCCAAATATCCATATCTTAAGATATACAGACAACACATAAAATAGAGCTATACTCATCAATTCATTTATTTAAGCCTAGTATGGTATGCTACCTACTACACACATTGAATGTTAATCTAATTTTTATTCTTCAAGTTGGTAGAAGTATTTTAGTGATTTGTTTGCATGATTCCTTTCTCTTTTTATAAAACTATTTGCGAGGTTTTTTTCATCTTGGTGAATCTCCACGTATCATTGCCAGTATATAAAATCATGCCATGAACCACTCCTTTCATGTTTAAGTGCATATAAATTTAAAGGCATCATTTAAGAAGAACATCTGAGGGTTTTGGAAGCAGGAGTCTGTTGAGCTAATTCTTTCATTCATCTCCTTTGCCTTGCTTGTCTTCCTCTCATGTCCTCCCATCCAAATCAAGGGTAACCATGAAGAGGAAGTGAAGGAATACAACAGCTGAGAGGTGTAGGTTTGTGGACTGAGAAAAGTAGGGCAGTCATGCTTCTTTGTGTTGATGATGAGTGAGTGCTTATGGGATGATTGTATTATGGCCTTGGGGGCTTTTTTGTTTAAAGTAAAATAGCTCATGGAGACCTTCTTCCCCCCTCCTTCTGCCTCCTTAAGTAACTACATTCTGAAGTAGAGACCAAAAAATGAGTAAGTAAAGTGACTAGAAGTGCAGTACTGGCCCTAAATAATAAACTCTCCTTTTTCAAATAAGTGTGGAAACTTTGTGATAACCTGCTATTTGGGATCCATAAACTTTGAACATAGGTTATGCCACCTTTGCATCAGAGAAATAAAGAACTTCAATACTACTTATTAGAGTAATCAATAATATAGCACAAAAGGTGACAGGAATAATGTTTAACCAAAAAATTACAAACTTTGAGGACATCACTACATCCATTTTATAAAAGGGCATTTATAGCAGGCTTGGAAGATGTAGTTATGCAAATACTCATTTGCCAAGGTCACAGCAAAGAAATAAAAGTAATCTTACCATAACAGTGATGGATATATAATTCAATCTGTCTTTTCCTCAACTTTTGGAATAGATTCAGATTTTGATTAGAACCTTTTTTGATCCAGTAGTTTTACTATGTTTCTCAGTTCACATGTCTATATTTGTAATAAAATGCTGGTTAAAGAGAATTATAGGAGCCATGAAATAAATAAAGCATCTTACCATTCATTTGATTCCTGTGCCCGGGATTGACTTCATCACACTGAGGAAAATAGGAAGTAATTACTGGTTTTCTTAAGTTCTGATAGTTTTCTTTGCTTCTTTATTGGGTTCAATTCAAATATTTTCAAATGCAATGTCAATTAGTCCTTGAATTTAAAAATTTTATATACCTTTTCCAGGTCTTTTGTGTTTTTCTACCTTTTCCTAAACAAACTTTAACTGAGTCAGATTATCATCACAGAAAAAGATCAAGGTGTTATTGGCTCTTTTGTTGTTCTATAAAAGTAGGTCATTCCCTTTCAATATCATCCACCTTCACCACTGCCTTCTTGCTCTATAATTCTTCATTTTACTTTATGCTTTATTTAAAGGTAAAAACTAGTAATAATATCACATAGGATCTTTTTTTAAAACAGTTACATATTAAAATCATTATAAGAAAACTAATTCCTGTTTAAAGACATTCAGTGCTAAATAATCATATAGAATTTTTATTGTAGGGGCTGGAGCAATAAGCAGATAAGGCATTTTTCTTGCATGTGGCTAACTCAGGTATGATTCCTGGCATCCCACATGGTTGCCCAAGCCAAGCACAGAACAAGGAGTAACCCCTGAACAACACCAGGAGTGGCCCCAAAACCAACCAAACAAAACAAGCTTCATTAAAATTAACTGTGAGGACAAAATAGTTTCACAAACAAGATAAGCTGAAAGAGAAGGTTCTATTCCTTTTCTTTTCATTTGGAGTTTTATTTTCTGAAAATAATATTTTTAATTTAAATAAATACCATATTTTTCACTCTATAAGACTCAACTGACCTGACCATAAGGCACACATAGTTTATAGATGCTCTCCTCCCCTGCACTCAAGCTTCAGCTCCAGGCAGCATTCATTACATAGGACACATTTTTGGGGGAAAAAATGTATGTCTTATGGTATGAAAAATACGGTAGATATGTAACTAATATATGCAATGTTTATATACAACTCTCGTTTTGATCAAATAACACTGCATTTTCTCTGTAAATTATGTTTTATGTTTTGCTTTTTGGGCTACACATGACAATACTCAGATTACTCCTGGCTCTGTATTCAGGGGACAATACAGGATGCCAGAGTCTGCTGCTTGTAAGGAAAATATCCTACCCACTGTACTATTACTTCTGTAATATGTGAATGTAAAGCAACATTTTGTTGATTTATAATGTACTGTCAAAATTAAATATTTTTATATTTTTCTGTATAATCAGTTTTTGCAATCTACTTATATACTTATATAATCCATAAATTCATTAATACTTAAAATATTTATTAATTTTTCTCATGGAGGTTTTATCCATTAATAGCATTCATTAATTTTTTTCTCAAGGAGACTCTTTTAGTAAAACAGTTTAAATTGTTCTGTTTTTATTTTTTTTCTTGTTTTGTTTTTGAACCATACCCAGTAGTAGCCAGGGTTAATCCTGGTTATGCACTCAGAAATTACTCCTAATGGGTTTAGGAACAATTTAAGGACACCAGGGATCGAACTCTGGTCATTCATATGCAAGGTAGCGCCCTATCTCAGGTTTTTATAAATTTTTTGTATCTATAGAGGTTTTAGAGTAAAAAAAATTATTTTGGGGCCACATCCAGTGGTGCTCAGAGTTACTCCTGACTCTGCACTCAGAAATCTCTCTTGGTAAGTTCCGAGGATCAGATAGGATGCCAGGGATCAAACCTGGGTTAACCACATGCAAGGCAAACACCCTACCTGTGCTATCATTACCATAGAATAAAAATTTTATATTAAGTTTAGTGATTATCACAGTTAGAGGCAGAGTAATGAAGTTTACAAAGATGCAATAATGAAATTATATATATATATATATATATATATATATTACTAACTGAATTTAGACTAAGTCAAAGTTCTTTCTTGCCACACACCTCAAAGCTAACTTTAAATAAAATGCATGTCCAATCTGAAGAAGTGTATCTCCTGGGATTCCCATAGGAGTGAGTGAGTACATTGTGCTGATAGACACTTTGATCAGAATAAGAAATGTTCTCTCCTCATTCAGCAGGTGGGTGGGTTTTCAGCATGTGAATATGGAGGCTTCAATATTTTTACTTTACTTTTGTTTTTCTTCTTTTTTTCACAGCAGTCACTCATTAAGGAGAAACCTCAGGATTCCAAACTGGGTAACAAGTCTATGAAATAGTAAGCGTCTTTTTTCATACATAATTTTAAATGATAAGTAATTAGAATTTAAAAATGTTTTCTCAGTTTCCTTCTTTCATGATAAAACACTGTAAATTAAATTTTAAATAATTGATTTTAAGACCATTTGGTGCTTTTTACATTTGATTTTTTTTAAACTTCATTGACTGAAGTTCTGTGATATGCATTACTGTTAATGATGATTTCCATAGTTTTAACACCACACCTACTACTAGTATACCCACCTCCTTCCTCCAAGCTCTCTAGTGTCCCTTCTTTTCAACACACACACACACACACACACACACAGAATTTTATGGATCAATTCTCCTTGTACTATCTTTGGCCCTTTTTGCTATCTTGCTATCTATCTTTAAGTTCCACACATCTTCATCCCTTTAAGACCGATTGGTTTATGTTAAGGTTATTTTTTTTCTGTTCTATGTTATTAAGTTACTATTGATTTAAAATGTCAAAGAATCCCAGCTGTTTAGATGAACACCTCTATATGTATGTAAAATCCTAACATTTTTTATGATTGTGATATTAGCTATGAGTAATCATATATAGCCTTTACAACATTGAAGTATTTTCTTTCTATTCCCAGTGAAAACTTTCTTTTCCCAAAATAACTGGGGGTCTTTTTGGCCATAAATTGATATTGACTCTTGGAAGAGATTTATATTTAATCTTCTCAGCATCCATTGAAGTGACCATGTGACTTTTAACTTTTGGTTAATGTGGTGCATTAAATTAATTGATTTGCACATATTAATTCATCCTCCTGTTTCTGAGATGAAAGCCCTTGATGACTGATTACTCTGGTATGTTGTTGGGGTCAGTTTTTCAAGACTTCATTGAGTATTTTTTTGTATCTGTATTCATCAATGACGTCAGTTTGAGCTGAGTTGGCAGTGTTTTGGAAGTTCCCCTGCAGTGTTTGAGTGTTATTCCCAACTTCTGTCTTGGAGATGCAGTTCCAAGTATCTAACCTGAGACTTTCACATGCAAGCAAATGCCATGTGTTTCAGAACTTTGAGCTAAGATCCGGACCCTACAGAAAAAATTTCGTATGCTTAAACTTTAAGCTGGGTATTGAAAGTGCTATAAGAAATATTTTTGATACTTTATTTGTTTTGGGGAAGCCATGCCCTGTTACTCCTAAATCTGTACTCAGATATCATTCCCAGCAGTGTTTGGGAGAGCAGATGCCTGGAGATCAAACGCCCTGCCTACCACATGAAAAGTATTCATGCAGTGCATTGAGGTCTCTCCATGCCCAAGAAATACTTTTAAGTTAAAATGTCGCACTACATTTTTGTTTGCATGCTTTATTTAGTTATATATTTTGTTATAATTTAGTTACTCATTTTATTTAATATAGTTATATGACATTTTATGAAGACAAATGAGCTATATTTAAAATAATAAGTGCCTATTTTGAGGATTAAAGAAAAATGAAAATGCACAAAATATTATCATTGTATATTTATTAAAAATATTTAAATACATTATGCATTCTAAGATCTAGGATATTTTATCATTTTACTTTGAGTTTATATCATTTATTGTAAAAATTAAAAATTCTTTTTTTATGTACCAAAATGCCATTCAACAGATGAATGGCTAAAGAAACTGTGGTACATATACACAATGGAATATTATGCAGCTGTCAGGAGAGATGAAGTCATGAAATTTTCCTATACATGAATGTACATGGAATCTATTATGCTGAGTGAAATAAGTCAGAGGGAGAGAGAAAGACACAGAATGGTCTCACTCATCTATGAGTTTTAAGAAAAATGAAAGACATTCTTGCAATAATAATTTCCAGAGACAAAAGAGCGGTAGGGCTGGACGTTACAGCCCACTTCATGAACCTCACCACAAAGAGTGATGAGTTTAGTTAGAGAAACAACTACATTGCAAACTATCCTAACAATGAGAATATAGAAAACCTGTCTAGAGTACAGGTAGAAGCGGGGAGGGGTGAAGGGATATGTGGGTCATTGGTGGTGGGAGTGTTGCACTGGTGATGGGGGTGTCAACTAGTATGACTGAAACCCAACCACAATCATGTTTGTAACCAACGTGTTTAAAAAAAATTTTTTACCTTTTTTATATGAAAAAAATTACATTAAAAATATTAACAAATATTTCTCATTGCAGGTCATTTGGACCTAATTTAAGCCCAAACTTCAAATCCATGATATATTCCTGGAAAATTATTACATGATTGTAATGAACTTGAACATTTTAGTCATCTCTTTTGCCCTCTGTCACCCCCACATACACATGGGTGCCTTTTTTGTATACACGTGTAGACAGTAATTTTCTGCTGAGTTTCCTTTAGTATTTGTTCAAGTTCAGCCTATGTGCTCCTACATATTTTGAGGAATAACAAGGAAATTAAACTCTAAAAATTGACTGATATAACACTGTATTTGACAATAATTGTTCAATAAAGCTGGGTTATTTGTAGAATTTTTAGAACTTTCTACCTAATATGTGAAAGAAAGAGTCTATAGTCTGATAGAGATAGCCTGACCTTGCTTCTCATATTGAAGTTTAAATATCCTGCTAGATCCTTAGTTATATTAAAATTTTATATTAACCTTAAATATGAACTGAATGAATAAATGAAATCTTAATAAACTATTTAAAAGTAAAATCCCAATTATACAATCACTCCACTGTATATTTTCATCTTGTTTTTTCCGGTTTTTTGGGGTCATACCCGGCAGCACTCAGGGTTACTCCTGGCTCTGTGCTTAGAAGTCACTCCTGGCAGCGTCAGGGCCATATGTTATGCTGGGACTCGAACTGGGATCCATGCTGTGTTGACCACATGCAAGGCAAACACCTTACCCCTATGCTATTGCTCCAGTCCATATTTTCATCTTTATAACATATACTTTGAATTTACACTTTTCTTCTTGATGTAGTTTGCCATTTTCCTAAAACAAGCTTTGAAACAGTTTTATTTGGGGTTGGGGAGTTGGGATTGAGTTTGGGGCTTTTTGGTTTGGTTATTTGGGGCCACAAAACCAGAACAGATTACTAGTATGATTTTTAGTGCTTACTTCTAGACTTTGGCTTCTTGCCTGCAAGATATATGCTCAACCTCTGAGCTATCTCTATGGCTGTACAACATTTTGCAAGGGGTGGGGGTCATACTCAGTGGTGCTCAGGGGTCACTCTTGGCTCTGCACTCAGAAATCACTCCTGATAGGCTCAGGAGACCATGTGAAATGTCAAGAATCAAACCAGGGTCAGCCATATGTAAGGTAAATCCCTCCCCACTATGTTACCGTCCAGCCCCTGCAACTTTGTTTTCTAATTTTTATTTTCATTCTTTTTTTAAATATTTCTTTGCCCTGCTTTCACTTCTAAAATTAGATCATCCACAATAAAATAAAATAAAAAGAATCTGTTGTTAGTTGTGTAATAGCAATGTTCTTTTGTATTCTTTATCAGATACATGGTCTTTTGATTATTTCCTCTTATATTTATTTTACTTTTTTTATTCATTTTCCTATGTTTTTATTAAAATACCATGAGATAAAAGTTTAAAAGTTGTTTATAGCACCTCTTCATTTTTTAAATATTGTTTTCTGAGAACAAACTATTATAGTATCTAAGAAAGCTCTAATGACCCAAAACCACAGATCTTTCTGTTAATAGCACTGTTATGTTAGACTATATTTGAGTCACTGTATTGTGTTAATTTTGAGTGGTATTAGGATTGGACTGAGAAAGATTTTTGTTTGGTTGGTTTATTTTTTGGTGGTCACACCCAGTGACACTCGGGGGTTACTTCTGCTATAAGCACAGAAATCGCTCCTGGCTTGGGGGACCATAAGGGATGCCTGGGGATTGAACTGCGGTCTGTCCTAGGCTAGCGCCAGCAAGGCAGATACCTTCCTTCCCACTCCGTGCCACTGCTCCAACCCTGAATTGAGAAAGTTTTATTCTAGTTTTGCATTTGGAAATCTAGTTATTCTAGCATCACTTGTTGGAAAAAATAATCCTGTCTTAACTAAATCGCCTTTGCAACTTGGTTAAAAAATCAGTTGTCATCACTATATCTGTTTCTTATTTCTGGACCCTATATATCTGGATCCATTGTTGTATTTTTCAAATTTTTTCTAATATATTACATGTATCTATATGTTTATCTAAGTTATTATGATAGTCTACTTATTCCAATAACACTGTCTTGATTATGTTTTAATATATCTTGGAATAAGGTAGTGCTGATCATTGACTTTATCCTTTATTAAAGCGACCTTAGCTACTGAAGGTCTTTTCCTTGTCCTCATGCTTTAAAGCAGTGGTCCTCAAACTACGGCCCGCGGGCCACATACTATATTTGTTCCCATTTTGTTTCTTCACTTCAAAATAAGATATATGCAGTGTGCATAGGAATTTGTTTGTAGTTTTTGTTTTTACTATAGTTCGGCCTCCAACGATTTGAGGGACAGTGAACTGGCCCCCTGTTTAAAAAGTTTGAGGACCCCTGCTTTAAAGGGTATATTTTCTAATTTCTCTAAGAGAGTTTTCTGTAAATTCAGTTGCTCTTTAATCCACAGATGAGTTTGAGTTAACATAGAAATTGTGCGATTATATGGCAAATTAGCATGATGTATTCCTCCATTCATTGTAATCTTCCTTAATTTAAACACTGATTTTTCATTTTCATTGCATAAATTTTGCATGTATTCCATTGATTTTATCGTATTTCACTGCAAATGGGTTTATTTTTCCCCACTCCCTGGATTATTTTTTTAATTTCAGTTGTTTGCTGCTATTTTAAGAAATATCACTTTTATATTTTGGAGTATCATGCCACTTTATAAATTGTCCTTGTTACTTTTAATATCTAGTTGATTTCACTAGATTTTCAGCAGTCATACAAATAAAATGTGTTTTAATTTCTTCTTGGAATGAATGACTTTTATTTCTCTTCTTGTTTTTTGGCCACACCTAGGGTTGCACTCAGGAATCACTACTGGCAAAGCTGGAGTGGGTGGGATATGGCTGTGGGGATCAAACCCAGGTTGGCCACATGCAAGGCAAGAGCCCTACCCTCTGTACTGTGCTTCCAACCCCCTCTTTTTTTTCCACAAATTTGCTCACCATTTACTTCTTTATATATATATATAT
The DNA here is from genome assembly GCA_004027635.1 of Crocidura indochinensis. Taxonomy (NCBI): domain Eukaryota; kingdom Metazoa; phylum Chordata; class Mammalia; order Eulipotyphla; family Soricidae; genus Crocidura; species Crocidura indochinensis. Next base: position 4,421 of record PVKC010017605.1, on the reverse strand, counting down.
GTATATGTATGTATATATTATATATAATATATTATATATAATATATACATATATGTATATACATAAATCTTTTTTTAAACAGCTTGATTACAAATATGATTTTAGTTCAGTTTCAGTCATACAAAGAACACCACCCTTCACCAGTGCAACATTCCCATCACCAATGTCACAGATCTCCCTCCTCCCCACCCCACCCCCGCCTGTACTCTGAACAGGTTTCTACTTCCCTCATTCATTCACAATGTTATGATAGTTCTCAATGTAGTTATTTCTCTAACAACACTCATTACTCTTTGTGGTGAGCTTCATGTAGTGGACCTTCCAGCCCTCCTCTCTTTTGTCTCTGAGAAATACTGCAAAACTCTCTTTTATTTTTATTAAAACCCATAGATTATTAAGACTTTTCTGCATTTTTCTCTCTCCCTCTGACTTATTTCACTCAGCATAATAGATTCCATGTACATCATGTATAGGAAAATTTCATGACTTCATCACTCCTGATGGCTGCATAATATTCCATTGTGTATATGTACCACAGTTTCTTTAGTCATTCATCTGTTGAAGGGCATCTTAGTTGTTTCCAGAGTCTGGCTATTGTAAATAGCACTGCAACTAATATAGATGAGAGGAAGGGATTTTTGTATTGTATTTATGTGTTCCTCGGCTATATCCCTAGGAGTGGTATAGCTGGATCATATGGGAGCTCAATTTCCAGGTTTTGGAGGAATCTCCATATCGCTTTCCATAAAGGTTGGACTAGGCAGCATTCCCACCAGCAGTGAGTAAGAGTTCCTTTCTCTCCACATCCCCACCAGCACTGCTTATTGCCCTTCTTTGTGATGTATGCCAATCTCTGTGGCTTGAGATGGTACCTCATAGTTGTTTTGATTTGCATCTCTTTTATGATTAGTGATGTGGAGCATTTTTTATGTGCCTTTTTGCCATTTGTATTTCTTCTTTGACAAAGCGTCTGTTCATTTCTTCTCCCCATTTTAGATGTTTTTTCTTGTAAAGTTCTGTCAGTGCCTTGTATGTTTTGGATACTAGCCCCTTATCTGATGGGTATTGGGTGAATAATTTCTCCCACTCAGTGGGTGGCTCTTGAATCCTGCAGCCCCCTCTTTTTTGTCTTATTATATTTGTTTAGCTCTCTATGTAATTAGTGGTATATAGAAATAAGATTAGATCTTTCTCCTGATTTTAATGTGAAAAGAGTGAAAATTTTCAGTCTTTTATCATTAAGTGTGATCTTATTAGAGAATCTTATGAGAGAATTGTAAAGGCACATATATGTGGTTTACCCAAGTTCTTCCACATGTCTTTATGAGCATCACCAAGTTTGGCTCTGGAGGAGAACTTTGGCTCTCTCAGTAATTTCCACCACTGCAGACTACATCCTTGGTCCTTTGTATTGAACCAACAGCCAACTGGTAGAGAATTGCAAGAGCCTCAGCCCCTCCCCACTACCTATTTTTCCTGAGTACCACTTGGGAATTTCCTCCCCCAAAATATAAAAAAAATACTATATTATCATTTATTTTAATTACATGATTACTCATGTATCTTTATTCTCTCATTCTCTTGACTTTTTACCTGAATGAATATTGGAATTGTGTCAAATTGCATTCATTAATATGGTTACACAAAGTTTCTTTTTATTTTTTTGGTTTTGATTTTGGGTCACACTCGGCAATGCTCCGGAGTTACTCCTGACTCTGTGGTCAAAAATCGCTCCTGGCAGGCACGGGGATGCCGGGATTCAAACTGCCACCCGTCCTGGATCAGCTGCATGCAAGGCAAATGCTACCCTTGTGCTATCTCTAAATTTGTTAATAGGGAAGATTTTTTTCTTATCAATTTTCAAGTGTTAAATTTTGTATGTATAAATCAAAATCACATTACCCTTTCAATAAGTTGAAATGCTTGATTTGCTAAAATTTTACTAAAACATTTTCATTTTGTTAATGTGGAATATGGACGTATAGTTTGGGGGTTTATTCCCCCATATAATGACTTAACCTGGTTTTGATGTTAATGTGAATTTACCTCTGTAATGCATTAGTGATAATTAATGCCTCTATTATCCAGAAGAATTTGTGAAGATTTGGTATTACTTTCCTTAATAATTATTTTCTCCTTTCTTTCTGCCTGCCTTCTTTCCTTTCTTCACACCTATCTTAATATTTAAAATTTTATTTGAGGGCATGCCCAATGATGTTCAGGAACTACTTACTCCTGACATAGTGCTGCATTGTAGGTTCCTAGGACAATTGCATTTTCAGAAATTGAACCCAGGCCTCCAAGTGTTCAGCAAATGCACCATCGTTTTGAGTATCTCTCCAGTACTAATTTCTTCTTCCTTATTGAATTTACTTGATTGATACAATTTTGTTCTCATACTTTCTTTAGTTATTAAACACAGTATACTTTGGTTTGGTTCAATGAACATATTTACATAATGGATTTCAACTCTTAAACCAATGTCTGGGCTTCTTCAGGGATAGGTCCTATCATTTGCTCTTTGCCTGTGTGTGCACATAAGTTTCTTGGGGCTTTATTGTTGTTGTTGTCGTCAACCTTACTCATTAGCTACTCAGATGGTCATCAGTGATTTCTGAATGCTGACCACTGCTGAGATGGGTCAAATAACAAAGAACTTTACATATTGTGCCTTACAGGAAACTACTAGACAATCAAATAATAACATCTCATTGTTATTAAGACAGAAAAATTCTAGGGTTGTTGTTTTCTCTTTTTTTATTTTCTTTTTTTTTTAAAGTTAGTTTTGTTTTTATTGGGGGGTAGCACATATCCAGCATGCTTACTCCTGACTCTGTGTATAGGGACAATTCTTAATGAAAACTCAGTACTATATGGGGTGCAGGCGATCCAGTTCATAAGGTGCAAGACAAGAACCTTATTTGGCTCCAGTCCTATTGCCTAAGGTTTTCCCCATGGTCACTGTCTAGCCATAAATACAGGCTGTTATTTACTTATTTTTTCAAAAACCACACAAAACTGGAATTTAATGAGTATAAGTCATAAAAATGCCATAAAGCTCATTGTTACTGAGATTCAACCATTTTGCTTGAATAAAATTGTAACTGTTGGCTAATTTTCAGAAACTGGCAATAGTCCATTCTACCATTTTGCCAGATTTGTTAAAGTTCTCAAGAAAAGATAATTTTCAGAAGTCTTTATTTTCAGTGACATCATTGAGATGTTTGATAGACTCACCAGTTATGCTCCCTGAGGCCAGAGTAATAGTATAATGGGTATGGCGCTTGCCTTGCACATAATCAACATCAATACAGGTTCTATTCCCTGTATCCCACATAATGCCCTGGGCCCATCCACCATGCAGAGCTTGGATGACACCTGAGTATTGACAGGTATAACCCAAAGCAAAAACAAAACCAATAAATCTTAATTCATTTAGTGTGAAATAGAGCTATTAAATTTAATTGTTCCTGTATATTATGTATGTTTTGGTCATTTCAAAGCTTGCGTTTTTCAAGGAGTTTATTCACTTTACCAATATAGTTTTATTTATTATCATAAAGCTTTCCTTAATGTTCTCATTAATGTTCTCTTTGTCGTTTAACATATAGGATATATAGGATTGATTAATACTTCTTCAGTTTCTGATATTTATCATTTGTTTCTCTCCTCCCCCAGCATCCTACTTAAACTGTTAATCTGTTTTCTAATTTTTTTATTTTCACTTTTATTTTCATTTGTTTATTTTGTCATCATAGTACTCAGGGCTCCTCTGCTTTATGTTTGGGTTTTTTCCCTGACATTTCTCGGGGTAGAAAATATAAGGATCAAATATAGACCTCCTGTCTGCAAAGCATGCACTGAGATTCACTGAATTTTTCTCTAGCCCTGATCTTAATGAATATCTGCTTATTTGCAGGTTATTCTTATTCATCTATATTTCTCAAGGGAAGTTGTGGTCATCGATTTAACCTTCTGTTTCTCCCAATATAAACATTTAGTGCTATAAATTCCACATTAAGTCCTTCTTATGTGGCACTCCACAACTTTTTATAACTGTGGTTTCATTTTAGTTCCTAACACTTTCTAATTTTTCTTGACTTTTTTCTTTGAGTTGTGGGTTATTTTATTTGTGATATTTGTAGATTTTTTCCAGAGATATTTCTGTTACTAAATTCTAATTTAATTCCATCTAATCACAGACATGCAATATATGATCTGAATCTTTTAAAGTTCATTGAGAATTATTTTATGATCTATTTATATCTTGTATAAGTTTTGAGTACTGGTGAAAGTAATATGTATGAGGTAGGTACTTGTCTATTAGAATATTCTTACATAAAGAAATCAATTAAATTTGCTAATAAGTTACATCTTCTGTTACCTTATTGGTTTTCTGCTTACCTGTTATTATCATTGTG
>PVKC010017604.1:0-20126 GCA_004027635.1 Crocidura indochinensis | reverse complement strand
TTAAAACCTGTCTTATAACCCAGAATTATAATAAACAGACCTAATCAACCAGAGTGATCTAGTGTATTTTATTTTTCATATAATATATTGTGTAGAGTGGCCGTTTGCACTGGCTGCCCCATGTGGGTTTTGTTTTTGGTTTTTGTTTGTTAGTTTTGTTTTTTGGACCACACCCGGTGACACTCAGGGGTTCCTCCTGGCTATATGCTCAGAAATCGCTCCTGGCTTGGAGGAACATATAGGACTCCAGGGGATTAAGCCACAGTCTGTCCTGGGCTAGCATGGCCTTACTGTTTGTGCCACCGCTCTATCTCCCCATGTAGTTTTATGCAGTTCCATATTTCCTCTTTCTTGATATCTTGATAGAATACTCACCCCAGTCCTTAATCCCTGTCCTCAACCCCAATTCTAATATGCCACCACAGCTGTTTACTTGTTCTTATTGACATGAATTCAATTCATCCTCCTTTGAAACTCCGGGGGTTGGTATTTACCACACTTACTGATGCTGTCCTACTTGACCATCTACCTTGCTCTCATCTTTTCTCTTAGCTAGCTTCTGAGCCCTCATTCTCATTGCTCACAGGATGCTACATCTGAGAAATGTTACTTGGAATCCCCCAACAAAAGACCATTCCTTTCTATGGTCTCCAGACTTGGACAAGTGGAAGTTTTATACCTTTCCCATATCACTTTCTAGGGCAGGGAACTTGTCTTCTGAGTAACTACTATGACCAGCTAGTATGTACATGCATGACTGCTCGTTGAGTGAATTTATAACAATTGACTTGTAGATCATATTTATCTCCCTTGTCTCTGTTCATTCTGCCCACTGCATTTTGCTCATTTCACTTTCCTTTCTAGTTTTCAGTGTAAAAGTAGGGGTGGTGGATCGGGAAGATTAGGCCAGTAATAAACTTTTGCCCTTAGTCTATGAAATGGAGTGACTTCTATATCAATAGGTTATTGAAATATTAAAGGGGATACATCTATGCCCAGCTTAGTGTCAAGCATTCACAACATTAACTTTGTTGTTGGGGTGGCATGTTTGCCAATACTCAGGGCTTATCTTTGTTCTCTGCCTAGGAATCATTCCTGGCAGAATTGGGGGACCATATGGGATGCCAGGAACCAAACCTAGGTCAATCATATTCAAGCCAAGCACCTTCTCTGTTGTAGTACTGTTCTGGCCCCTAAGATTTATACTGGTAGATAGCTAAACCACCACAGCCAACATGACTCTAAGTATAGGACCCAATTACACTTCAAAATGTGCCTTTAAGGAGGCAAGCTGAGCGGTGGGAGGGATTCTGGGGATATTGGTGAAAGAATATTAACACTGGTAGTAGGTATGAGGTTGAAGCATGGCTGGAATCCTATTATTGACAGCCTGGTAAATTACAGTGTATAAAAAGATTAAATAAATACACCTGCTCCGTTTACTATTGTTAACACAGTATCATTTTAAACTTAGAAAGCTCAAAATAGCTTTTTCGACTATCGTACTTTGACTCTTGAACATACATAGCAACACTTCGATCATTTTTGTTTCAGTGGAGATATGTGTTGTCTTGTTGAGGGGAGACAATTTACTTGCATAATTGAAAAAGGAAAAGGAATACTAGGTAATCAAATGTAAATGAGAAGATAACAACTTAAACATTTTTCTGCACCATGTGTTCATTACATTCTCTATTTGCAAAAACAGTTGCTACATTACTTGAACTCTGGTTAACAGTCCCTTATATAATAGAGTTCCTCATGGACTGCATAACTGGTGATGGAATAACAAAGGGAAGAAGAGTTGATAAGCAGTTTGATAGTTACCCTGCCAAAGTATAGATTTAGCTTTTGGAATTTATCTGGCATGAAAGAGGATCTACTGGGAAAATACAGATTGGTGGCAAGATATAAAATAGAGACTTAGAGAGATTTTTTTAAATATTTTTCTTTTGTTGTTGGTTGATTTTTTAAATTTTTGGACAACATTTCTCTGTGCTCAAGACTTATTTATTACTCGGAATAGATAAGCACTATCTTTGATTCCAATATATAAACTGATTTCTTTGAGTGGTCTTTCCATTTCTCAATGAACTTGAATCCACTTTAGCTTCACATAGTTTTTGCAAGCAAATGATTGCAGAGAGCAATGTGTTTCTATCCCACCAAAAGCAATCAGCAAAATACCTGTTGCAACATAGAAGCTGAAAATATATATTTTACTCCATAAAAACTTCCATTGCCAACAATTTGGCCTTGAAAATTGAAAAAAACAAATGTAATCCGGTATGAGAAAATCAAGATAACATTGCTGTTATTAGCCTGATATGGGTTGATTTTTAATATCATTTATTACTACTTTGTTATTGCTTTAGTAATTATATAGTTTACATAATAGAAAACAGAATAATGGTGAGAATACAACCTTTATGACATTTAACAAGACACTTTGCTTCCCCTAACCTCAGTTTTCTTATCTATGAAAGATAATATTTTTCTTATAAGGCTGTCTTATAATTCAATGAAATTATGCTTGTAATACAGTCTATCTCATAAAAGGTAGTAATTACAATAATAGTTATTCAACTTTTTAACTTTAAAAAATATGTTTCCCAATTCACAAAAATGAAGATAGTGTTCACTTCAGCAGCACATATACTAAGATTGGAACCATATAGAGAAGATTAGCATGGCCCCTGTGTAAGAATGACATGCGAATTTGTGAAACATTCCATATTTTAAAAAAATGAAGATAAAAAAAGAGAGGTTAAATAATTCTTTCTGATTTATATTGTATGTTAACAAGATAACCAGCTTGAACCACCATCTGGATCCCAAGTTGGTGACCTTTTTATTTGATGATACGTGTAAATATGCAATCATTTTATTCTACACATGCATAAGTATATTTGGAACTGTAAGTTAGCTTTGTAAAGATTTTACATGTAATTTTTTTTACTTCTTTTGCTTTGAAACCATTGAGATTTATAAAGTTCTTCATAGTTGGGTTTCAGACATACAATGAGTGAGAACCAATCCCACGTCCAGTGTCAATCTCCCTTCACCAATGTTCCCAGAGTGCATCCCAAACCACCCTACCTGCCCACCAACCAGTAGTAACAGTACAGTACCACTAATGCACTTGAAATCACTTGGTCCCTGGGTCCCATTCTTTTATATTTTTCTCCTCTTCTACTCAATTTCATTCCTTCTTTTTGTTATACTCTGGAGCCACCATTGCATTTCTCATGCAGTTATTCTAAATAACATATGTAAGTGACATCATTTTGTATTTATCCTCCTTTGGCTTATTCCATTTAACATATTCTATTTAATATATTCTAACATATTCCATTTAATAATTCTAGTTCCATGTTGCAGCAAAATGCATGAATGCATAATTTCTTACAGCTATGTAATATTCCATTGTATATATACCATATCTTCACGACCCACTGGTCTATTGTTTGACATCTAGGTTGATTCCAAGTCTTAGCTATTGTACTGAGTGTTTTAATGGATAGTGGTGTATCCATCCTTTTGGATGAATCTTTTTCTGTCCTGGGGATAGATACCTAAAATGGGCTTGCCGGTCATATAACAGCTCAATTTTGAGTCTATTGAGAATCCTCCATACTGTTTTCCATAGGGAAATGGACTAGGCATTTAGAGTAGTTTTATTTATTTAGTACATTAAATATTTCTTAGTATTCTGAATTATAATTTTATAACTCTTGGGGCTTTTGTTTATTTGATTTGCTTTGTTTTGGCACCATACTTGACAGCACTCAGGGCTTATTCCTGGCTCTGCACTCAGAAATTACTTTTGGTTGATTTGGAGTATCATATAGGATGCTTCAGATAAAACTCAAGTTATCTGCATACAACACAAACACCCTATTCATGAGTCTAAGACTCCATTAATCTTGCTTTTTTTCGGGAGGGGGGCATGCAGCACACCCTAAAATGCTAATGGATTATCTCTGGCTCTGTACTTGCACTGTACTATCTATCCAGCCTTGAATTACGACCATTTTTGTTTTGTTTTGGCACCACACCCAGAAGTGTTCACGACTTTCTTCCAGTTCTATGATCAGGGATTACTCCTTGTGATGATTGAGGGACAATATTGAGTTGCAAAGGATCAAACATGAATTCATTCTGTACAAGGCAAGCAAGCACCCTGCTTGCTCTACTATCCCTTTAGTCTCAATACTTAACTCTCTTCCAATAACCAATCCTCTTCAAGGAAATAATCTCAAGAGTAAAACTCTAACAGCAGATGATCATTGAGTCTATTTCAAAAGCTTCCTTGGATCATAATAAAACCAGTATGTTGTGTTTGTAAACATTGCCATGGAATTATTATGTTACTGATCCTACCCTGATCTGTGATTGTGCCCTACGCTAAGGTGTGTCCTGGCATTCTGCTCCCACCCTAGGATGATTCCTGATTTTTTTTCTTTTTTTTTGGTTTTTGGGTCACACCCGGCAGTGCTCAGGGGTAACCCTTACTCTACACTCAGAAATAACTCCTGGCAGGCTCGGGGGACCATATGGGATGCCGGGATTTGAACCACTGTCCTTCTGCATGCAAGGCAAACACCTTACATCCATGCTATCTTTCCAGCCCCTGGTTCCTAATTATGATGTATAAAATCAAGGGTCTGTGGAAGGCAAGGGACTTTTTTCCTGGGGCTGATTCTGGGGCTTTTGGCTTCAGCCTCATCCACCGAATAAAAGCTGTTTTCTTCAGAAACCTGACTGCCTGTTAGCTTTATACCCGCCGCATTCACCTCAGAACTGCCGGCTGAACAGGGTAGCAGACGCATGGTCCAAGCTGGAGGAGAAAGACCTCATCCTCCATCCCTCCTTCAGTCAACTTCATCAAGGGCTGTATTGCAACCTAAGCAGTGTTCATTGTTTAGATGAGAATTGCAAAGGGTTTTTCAATTTGGATCGTTTAAAGTTTAGTTTAGTCAATTAGTGTGTAAAAATATAACCTCATATAAAGCGGTGTAAAACACATTCAATAAATTGGACTATTTTCCCTAAATACAGACAAAATGTTAATGTCATCCAGAAATCTGTGATCTTGCGTTTTCTGCATCTTGATATGTTATTTAGTCGGGCATCATTACCCAACCTCGAATGTACTCCACAGCTCTTTGTGAGATTTTAATCAGGGATTCTAGTTATACATAGATATCACAATGTTAAAGAATATGTATATCATTGACATCAAAGGAATTATCCTTTCATCTTGCCCCACTAATATTTCTTTTTAATCTTTTTTTTTTCTGGTTTTGGGGCCACAACTGGTGATGCTCATGGATTACTTCTAGCTATGTGCTCAGAATTGCTCCTGACTTGGGGGACCATATGGGACCCTGGGGGGTTGAACCTTGGTCTATCCTAAGCTAGCGCACACTAGGCATAAACCTTACTGCTTGCACCACCATTCTGGTCCCCCCCACTAATTTTTCTATCTGAGAAAAATGAATAAAACCAAATCAGAAAAGGGTACAGTAGATTTTTCAGAGAGTCCCCTGCTCATTTTTGTTCTCAGGCCTATTCTATTTTTCAAATTCTTTCCTATAGGTTTTCTTGGACTTACAATGCGATTAGGTTTTGTTGAAATTATTTAAGTTGCAAATAAATATAAATTTAAGAAATAGCCTTAACCTACCTTAAAGGTTCACAGAGCAGCTACATTAGTCTAGAATTGGTTTAAAAGATGCCATCTTATATACTTTATTCTACTGAAAGTAAATACCAAATTGGTTTTGGGGGATTCCACCAATCATGAACACGCTGAGAAAATACACTGTAGATTATTTGTTATTTACATCCATAATATTTTGCTTGATAGAGAGCTGTGGTTTACTGTTCCTAAAGTATCAGGAGACAGGCCAACTGAATGGTTTATTTACCTTCAATAAAGGTAAACATTTTATGTTTATAAGGAAAAATTTCTATTGAACTAAAGTCATTTTTGCTCAATCTTAAAGTTGAACTCATTGTTTTTTTTTTTTAAATTTGCAAGTTGAACCATTGGAAATCAGGAACTGTAAATAGCTGCCAGCTTGAAAGTCAAAGCAAAGTCTACTAAAAGTGAATCACTTAAAAAAATTTGAAAAAACCTTCTGCCCTCACAGTCACCCTTTTTGACAAAGTGTGCTTATCAAGAAATACAAGATGTGGGAGTAATTGAGTGGGAGCTGGATTGTAATAATTTTTTTTTAGCAAGAGAAAACATATTTTCTATTTCCATAGTATTTTTTCTAAAATATAGTTTCTTGCTATAAATGAGTCATTTTTCTTTCCAAACATTCCAAACTGTAAAAATTCTTATCTTTACATCTTTGCTTATCAGTTGTCACAGAAAATGTCTGATTAAATTACTGAGCTCATGATATGACTGCATGGGCAGCTTGAGACTAAGCAGTGAGACCTTGATGTGGGCTTCAGATCTTGGCACTCACAGAATAGAATCCAACTGCTCTGCGATGTGGCTTCTACAATGAACATTTTCTATGATTTATGACAGAATTTCTTTCCCTTTCTGTTTCCTTTGAAATTATTTTGTTATTGTGGTTGTTATTGGTTTTGGGGCCACAACTGGCTCAAGTTTACTTCTAACTCTGCAATTAGGGATCACTCCTGGTAAGTTTAAGGAACCAGATAGAATGCTGGGGATCTGGATTGGAGAGATAGCACAGTGGTAGGGTGTTTACCTTGCATACTGTCAACCTGGGAGGGACCTGGTTCAATTCCCAGCATCCCATATGGTCCCCCAGCCTGCCATTGGTCATTTCTGAGTGCAGAGCCAGGAGTAACCATTGAGCACCGCTGGGTGTGGCTTAATCGATCAATCAATCAATCAATCAATCAAGTTAAAAATAGAAAAGATTCTGGAGAATAAACTCAGATTGGATTCTTGCAAGGCAAATACCTAAAGAAATCACTGTACTATATCTCCGCCCCTCACCCCAATCACTGTTTTCTGTTACATCTAGCTCTAGTAGGCCTATATCATTATGGTTAATCTTTTGATTTTTCAGTCAGATAACCTCACTTTAATTCCATCCCATTTACTATGGGATTCCATTTATTATTTACAACATGTCTTAATTTCTTCATCTGTAAAATGGAGATAAGGACAATGTTTTTCTCTAAACTTGTTGAAACATATGATAAAATAACAGGGTCTGATAAGATAAGATAAGATGCTGTAAGATAAGATAAGGTAAGATAACGTGGCATGATTATCTCATGGATAACATGGGATGGTAAGATAATGTCTTACAAAGGTCCTTGACTCTTGGGTCATTACTGAAATGTATGAATAATTTTCATGTTCACTTGCGAGCTTATTCTTGTTTGCAGTTTTGAAACTGATAGTGTTGTCTACCTTCCCATGAGTGCTGAATTGTCCACCTGTGATTATCATAGATTTTGTTCATGATGACCTAAGGTCTGTGAACTGCCCTGATACTTTTCCCAATTCAGGAATCCTATCATAACTTGTTAGGTGTTCTTGGAGTTGGTTCTCTAGGTCTAAGACCTCTTTTCAGTTCTATACTTCACACTGGAAACTAAGAAGTTATATTAGTATGTGTTCATGAATAGTTTAAGGCTGGCAGAATGCTTGAGAGCTGGAGTGCTTGCTTTGTGTGCTGGTGGCTGAGGTTTGATTCCAGGTATCACACGGCCCACAAGCATCATTGAGAACAACCGAAGAGCTAAGCCAGGACTAGCCTTTGAGCACATAAGAGTATAGTCCAAAAATAAAATAGGTTAAAATAAGATGAAACGAAATAAAGAAAAAAACTTACGTTATACATTATACATCAAAGACTCCCCTGACTTGAAAAGCCTGCTGTGCTAGATTATGTCGACCTTGTATTCCTGGTGTCAAAATAACCAGTGTGTCGCTGCCTTCCTTTCAAAGTGGCAGTAGTTTGGGCTCAGAATGTGATTCAGAAAAAAAAAACACAGGCTTTTCATGCACTGACACACTAGAGCTTAGATCAATGCCCAGCAGTGGAGGAAAAATATATACATATATTTTATATGTCTTTTAGTTTTATTTAATTTTTATTTAAACACGATGGCTACATGGCTGTTCATGCTACAATTTGTTTTTCACAGATAAATGATATTAGTTTTTATTTTGAAACATGGATCAGTCATTTATTACACAGGTTTAATATTTATTTTATTAAATTAAAGAAAGCTATACATTAATTTTTAACTGATTGATTGATTGACACTTGAGCCACACCCAGCGGTGCTCAGGGGTTATTCCTGGCTCTGCACTCAAAAATCATCCCTGGCAGGCTGGGGGGACTATATGGGATGCTGGGGATCAAACTGGTTCCTCCAGGGTCAGTCATATGCAAGGAAAATGCACTACTGCTGTGCTATTTCTCCAGTCCCAAAGCTATACATTTAAATGATAGTGTACGATTAGAAGATAAAATATAGTAAATTCTAGTCAGCTTTCCTCCTTTTTCACCATCTTCTTTCATTTATTTAATGCTATTAGGAAATGCTCTTAATGGTCATATGCCATCCTAAGCACTGATGATATTGAAGTAAATGAGGTGAGCTCAAACTTAGAACAGTATGCATGTATGTGTGTGTGTGTCTGTGTATGTGTGAATTGCAGAAGAGGAAGATAAAAATGTTAGAAAATAACATGCACTCCAATTTATGCTGTAATATACTTGCACTAGATACTATATTAGAATATATTTTAGGTGATTTAAACTAAGTTTTAAAAAAAACTCATCTTTTGCTACTTACATGTATTGCCCATAGACTAAAACTTAGGTTCCTGAGTGTGTCATTTATCTAACTCTAATGCTCTTCATCATCACTAAAAGATATTATTTTCAAGCCCCTCAGCCTTCAGTATTTTGTTTCTGCATAACTTACCCTGCTAGAAATGTTCTCAGGCTTGAATTTAGTTAAAGGTAATCCAGTCAATAAAACCTTCTCAGAATTCAGTTTGATAGAGAAATGGTTTAGGAATTCTGGATTGATTTATAAGCTAGTTTTGTCATATGGAAGTGTGATTTGAGGTGTTTGCCTAAATCCTCATACTTTATTTACTTATTTATTTATTTGTTTGTTTTGGGGGCCACACACAGTGAGGTTCAGGAGTTACTCCTGGCTCTGTGCTCAGAAATTGCTCCTGGCTCAGAGGACCATATGGGATGCTGGGATTCGAACTGAGGCCTGCCGTGTGTCAGCTGCCTGCAAGGCAAACACCCTACTGCTGTGCTATCTCTCTGGCCCCCTCATGCTTTATTTAAATGGCCATTATGATGAATAAATCACAAAACACCATCGAAGTATCTGTATGTTTGGCAAATACATGTCTTTAACTAACTCTTCACTATTCCCTGTTTTATAGTTTCATAACATATGACATGCAGAACTACTAACAGATCTCATAGTTTGTGCATATGTTCCTTTTCCCTGTTGGAGTTAAGGCATGAATATATTATGTATTTGTATATTTATTGTTCAGACATTGCTTGATTCATAGTATTTAAACAAGATGATTAATCATTACTGATACATTGAAACCAGTCGGGTCATAGAGACAGGTAATTGAGGTAATGAGGGAAACTTTGAATTATAATGCATCCAGATAAATGTGGGATAGGTGAAAGTCAGGGGCTCCAAGAGAAAGAAAGAGTAGGGATAAAGATTCAGAGCTGGAGAGAAATGCAGAAGAATTAGTCATTGAACATAGATTATCGATTTGTAAACATAAGGAGCATACATTTTTTTGCATGCTCAAATTAGCAACCAAGAAATATTTCAGAGGCTTCTCTTTCTCTCTCACCTGTTAACAGTGTCTGTTTACGACACTGTTAAAATATTTTGAATTCGAATTACTTTTTATTACTCCCAAAATCTCTACCCTAGTTCAAGCCTTCAGAATCTTGTACCTAGGCAAACTGTAGAATCCCCCAGATTAGAGCCATAGCAGTATTCAATAAATTCATGGCAATGGTGAACAAGATAAACTGAAAGATAATTTTCAGATGGATAATTAGCAAAGACTTGGTAATTTGTTGAAATTGTCTAATGAGACAGAGGTAGTAATGACAGCTACTCATGCCTAGCAGAAGTCAGATTTCTAGTTTGTGGCTAAACTGTATACACTATTGATACTGTCTTCTGTATTGAAACCTTAATTTATTGTGATTTTTGGTCACATTTTATGATAAATATTATCCGAAGATGTTTCTTTGTTAAGAAGTATACATTTTGTCTTAATATTCTAAATCACATCTGTATTGCTAAATGTTTAAAATTCTAATAGATTCTATATTAAATTTAATACATTTCTTATATGGCTATAAAAACTGTTTCAGATTCTTTTTTTTTCTGTTTTAGATTCTAAAAGAAATTCCTATTATAACAATAGCACTAAATGATGCCATCAAAGGATTATTAGGTACCAGATATTATGCTAAGATTAATTTCATTATATCTCTAAAATAATTTGACAATGAAGTTAATGTCATTATCCCAGTTTTATCAACGAATAATCTGAAATGTCAGAAGTTTGTTCAATGACATACATAGCATTGACATTTTAAATTGTCAGCTGGCTTCAATGTCTAGAATGCAAGTATCATGCTTTCTTTAAACTGTTAGGTTCTGCTAAAAAGTTTGTCTTACCATTTTTTATTAGTATTTGGAAAAAAACTCACAAAACAAACAACAACAAAAAATCAACTCTGATCCAAATAACAGAAAAACCAAAGCAAAACTGTTGTGCCTTCTATTTATCTGACTCCAGTCCTGGCAATGTTTTAAGAAATAATATCTTTATTTAAACACCACAATTACAAACATGGTTGTAGTTAGGTTTTAGTCATAAAAAGAACACTCCCCTTAATCAATGCGGCATTCCTACCACCAATGCCCCCATCTCCTCCTCTCCTACCTCCTGCCTGTATTCAACAGGCATTCTACTTCTCTCACTCTTAACATTGTCAGCTTCAGAGTATGTTGGAGGTCATAGTCCCTTTCTTCCTCTTGTATGTCCTCTAGGAACATTTGTTCTGCTTTATTTTGAATATAAGTTAGAGGCTGTGGTGGAACCAGAGTCTGGCCCTGACTGACCTTGGCCATGGTCTCATGTGGGAAAGGATGCATGTGTCTTCTTGATTTTACCCTCAAATCATCGCCATATGTAAATTTTCTATTTTGTTATAGTTCTCTCAGATGAATGGGCATGTAGTGGCTATTTTTTGGAAATGACATTTTTTATTAAAACATTTCTGGAAGAAATTGCCAACATCTATTTGAAAATAAATTTTCTTCCAATTTGTAAAAAAATAAGTAATAATTATATTCACATCTACCTTTAATTCAAAAGTGTACTATAGGGTACTAAAGCTAGGATGCTTCATTTGCTATGACTGTGCTCTAATGTAGAAATCTGGAAATAGAAACTTTTGCATATGAACATTATTAAGTGATTTAATGGAATTTAAAGGAAAAAGACTATAAAAGATTTGCTGATGGCCCTGTTTGAAGGTGGCATGATCTAGTAGCTATGTAGAACCAAAAGAATAATACCTTTAATCTTGGTATTAGCATTTTAATGCATTCAATTATTTGTCAAACATCATGAGAAGCTATTAATGTATATTATGTGTATATTTATTATACACAAATACAGAAATTATATAGATTTTGGTGTATCCAGATTAACTTTTGTGTTTTTTGTTAAACTTCTATGAGTTTATATATTCAATTCTAATTCTAAATTAGTAGGACTTCTTTTTAGAAATAAGTAAGATAAGTAAAACCCCCAAAATTGTTTAGTATATAGGATATTAAAGGAACTTAAGTTTCTCTTGAGAGGAATCATGTTAAGTGAGGAAAATTTAGAAAGAGAAGAAATATACTGATAATCTTACTCATCTGTATAGATGGAGAAATAACAAGGACATAGACATCAACGAATGATTACCAACCTTTGACCTTTGAGAAATCGAGGGAGTGGAAACAGAAGGACTATAAAGACATATAAGATAGATATATAGGACAGTGAGTTTTGGACACTTTGGTAGTGGTGAAGGTGCAGTAAATTTGAAATACATAAAAATATAAAAGTTTACATTATTGTGATGAACTCAATTAAAATAATTTCAGTTCTCCTCTGCCTTCATTATAGTTACTAAAGAATTGTTTCACTTGTAAATAAATTATGTAAAGCTTATTAAAATGGATATATATAGATATAGATATATTACACACAAAACTCTTTTACATTCTTGTAAAATATATCTGGATGAAACAAGTCAATTTAGGGGATCTGAGAAGATACATAAAACAATAACTTCAAGAGCTTAGCATGTTATTGATCAAAAGTGATAATCTTTGAAAGAATTGAGAAATAACATAAACAAAATAAGGTATATTGCATAGCTAAATGATAAATGTATCAATATTTATGAGTAGAGAAGAAAAAGTTCTTTGGACTTTGGGTAATTGTACAGACTAATTGTTCTAAATTAAATCTCTAATGTTCAATAGAAATGGAAATAACCAGACAAAAGAAAGAAAAGATAGTTATCAAATAAGAGCAATCATATTTGAAGTGATCAAAAAGCTAATTCACATAAGTTTAAGTACAATTGAGTTTGTGGTTCCTGTTATTGATAGACCCAAAAAGTGTATATGATGTTGATCCTTCCAATCCATGAGCAACGTATGTGTCTCCATTTCCTTGTGTCCTCTTTTATATTTTAAAGCAGTGTTTTGTAGCTTTCTCTGTATAGGTCCTTCACCACTTTAGTTAAGTTGACTCAAAAGTATTTGAATTTTTGTGGCACTACTGTGAATAGGATTATTATTATTATTTTGTTTTTGTCTTTGGGCCACACATGGTGATGTTCAAGGATTACTCTTGACTCTGAACTCAGAAATTGCTCCTGGCTTGGGGGTCCATATGGGAGGCCAGGGGATCAAACCATTGTTCATCCAAGGCTAGAGTGGGCAATGTCTTACTGCTTGTGCCACCACTCTGGCCCCAGAATAGGATTATTTTTAAGGTCCATTTTTTCTCTATCATTATTTGAGTATAAGAAGGCCATTGATTTTTTGTGTTAATTTTGTAACCTGCCACTTTGCTATACAAATTTATTGTTCTAGAAGCTTTTTGGTAGAGTCTTTAGGATTTTCTAAATATAGTATCATGTCAAAACAGAGAGATCTTTACTTCTTCCTTTCCTATCTGGATGCCCTTGATATCTTTTTTCCTTACTAATTTCTATGGCAAGTATTTCTAGTACTATATTAAATAGGAGTGTCAAGAGTCAGCATTGTCTTGTACCAGATTTTAGAAGAAAGGTTTTTAATTCATCTACATTAAGTATAATATTTGACAGGAGGTTGTAGTAAATGGCATATATATATATATATAAGTTCCTTTCATTCCCATTTTGATGAGAGTTGTTATCATAAATAGATGTTGAACCTTATCAAGTGTTTTCTCTGCATCTATTACTCCCCAAAGCATCGTAGATATTTAATATAGTTCCTCTAAGGATACCCATGACATTCTACAAAGAAGTGGATAAAATACTACTGAAATTCATTTGGAACAACAAACATCCACAAATAGCTAAAGCAACCTTTAGGAAAAAGAAGATAGGAGGGACCACTTTCCCCAACTTTAAATTGTATAACAAAATTATAGTCATAAAATAAGGTAGTATTGAAAAAAATAAGGTAGTATTGAAATAAAGATAGGCCCTCAGATCAATGGAATAGACTTTGAGTATATAGTGAATGACCCCCAGACATACAATCAATTAAATTTCAATAAAGCAGCAAGAAATGCAAAATGGAGAAAGGAAAGCCTCTTCAACGAGTGGTGTTGGGACAACTGATCAGCCACATGCAAAATAGCAAACTCGAACCTCTGTCAAGCTCCATACACAAAGGTCAAATCAAAATGGATTAAAGACTTTGATATCAAACTCAGAACCACGAGGTACACAGAAGAACAGATAGGTAAAATACTCCATAACATCAAGGAGAAAACACCACTGTCCAAACAAGTGGAAGTCCAAACAAAATAAACCGATGGGACTATACTGTATTAAGCTGAGGACTTTCTGCACCTCAAAGGAAACAGTGATTCATATACAAAAGCCACCCACAGAATGGGAGAAACTATTCACCCAATACCCATCAGATAAGGGCTAATATCTAACATATACAAGGTACTGAAGGGACTTAACCAGAAATAAAATTAAAACATCTAACACCATCCAAAAATGGGGAGAACAGATGAACAGATAATTCTGCAAAGAAATAAAGATGACCAAAAAGCACATGAAAAAATATTCCACATCACTATTAATCAAAGCGATGCAAATCAAAACAACTATGTGCTACTATTTCACTCCAGTGAGACTGGAACAACACATCACAACAGACAAGAACAATCAGTGCTAGAGAAAAGGTGGAGAGAAAGGAATTCTTATTCACCGCTGGTGGGAATTCCTTCTACTACAGCCTTTCTGGAAAACAATATGGAGATTCCTCAAATAACTGGAAATTGAGCTCCCATATGATCCAGCTATTTCACTTCTAGGCATATACTCTAGGAAGACAAAACACAATACAAAAATGCCCTCTGCATGCCTATGTCATTGCAGCTTTCTTCACAATAGCCAGCATCTGGAAACAACCCAGATGCCTGACAACAGATGAGTGGCTAAAGAAACTTTGGTACATCTACACAATGGAATACTATGCAGCTGACAGGTCAAATTAAGTCATGAAATTTTTTTTTTTTTGGTTTTTGAACCACACCCGGTGGTACTCAAGAGATACTCCTGGCTATCTGCTCTGAAATTTTTATATACATGTATGGACATGAAAACTATTATACTGAGTGAAATGTGTCTTATGGAGATAGATACAGGTCTCATTTATTTGTGATATTTAAGAAAAGTACAAGATTGTATGGTAATAACACCCAGAGACAATAGAAATGAGGTTTGAAAGGACCAGCTATTATATGAAGCTTACCACAAAGAGTGTTGAGTGCAGTTATGGAAATAACTACCCCGACTACTATCATGACAATGGTAGTGAGAGAGAGAAATAAAATGCCTGACTCAAAGACAGTCAAGGACTGGAGGAGGAGGGAGATGGGAAGCATTGGCGATGGAAGGGTTTCACTGGTGAAGGGGGATATTCTTTTTATGATTGAAACTCCAACTATAAACATGCTTGTAATCATGGTGTTTAAATAAAGATATTTGTTTAAAAAATGTATACGTAGAATCAGGCATAGATAATTCTAGGTATTTATGTTGGTAGTTTAGCAGTACCTAAATAGTCTTCATTGTCTGTTTTCTTCGATTCTTTCCACCTATGTTTTTGTTTCTCTCTGATTGGTTTTGCTTTATGACAGCCTTTCGTACCAAGTGTGATTAGATACAGACTTATCAGTTTAACAAATTGGAATAAAGAATGCATCCCTTTTATAATCATTTTAGCAAAAATATTAAATTTTACTTTTTGGTCAATGAAAGTTATGTATCTGTATTTGAAGCTACAGCAAAGAGATGGAATTAACCAATTTTCTAGATTTTAATTACATACTAATCCCCAAAATGGGATTAAATGAATATAGCTTGATCTAAAATACTTGAAAAGTGATAGGTGATCTTTCAAATAAAAATTAATTTTTTTGCCCAAAGAAGAGAAATTGAATGTTAGCAAGCAAAAATAATAAAAAGTTTTTTGAAGAGGAGATAAAACTACTGGGAGAGCAGTGATTTTCCAGTGGGAATAAAAGTGGAGACAAGAAAGTAATGAAATTCATATGAAATGAAAATTCTTTTCCTCTAAAGCCTATATTAAAACATTTATTAACTTTTCAACACAATTTGCCCCTATAAAAGGAGTATATATTAAAAATTTTGAATCTGTATTGCCCACAAATGCTAAATGTTCCTCCAAAAATGTTTCATCTGTTATTCTATGAGACACTGAATAACTGGGACTGAGTTTTCTTGTTTTACTTCCAGTCTTGCACAAAAACATTTTCTTATTAAATTGGAAGCACATCCTCTTTTAATTATAAAAAATTAATCATATTCATTCCCTCAAGATAACAGTTTCTTCATTCCAAGTGAGAAAAAACCATGCTTAAATGAGAAAAGAACTTTCATATAAAGTAAATATTTTATACAAAGTCAGTGAAGAGTCAGATACTTATTTGGATTATTGTGTTTTCTTCCAGATTTGGGGGCAGATCAGCATGCAAAATTGTGTACCAGGTTATGCGCTTTCAGCAATTTCAGCTGAGCTAATTGATTTTTTTTTATTTATTTGCATTGGGAAGTTCATCCAACTGTGCTCAAGGTTTACTCCTGGTTCTGTGGTTGAATACTAAGTGCAGACTCTGTGAGAAGTTGTATATATGTATATACATATACATACATATATATACATATATATATGTATGTATGTATATATATACATACATACATACACTTAGAGACATAAAGTGATACAAACTTGGAAATGCTTGCTTTGATGTTGTTGGAGATTTACTTATCAAAGCAAGCATTTCCAAGTTTGTATCACTTTATGTCTCTAAGGATTATGTCTCTTTGCTCTGGGTTATCCAGTCATGACTGTGATTCTTTTTTTATTTTTTCTAATTTGAGATAGTTATTTATAGTTGACCTACAACCTAACCTCAATTCTCCAATGAATCCAAGAAACACTCTGTATCTACACTTTAATTTTGTTATTCAAACGAACATAATGGCATCTAAGAGATATATGAACTATTTTTGTTCTCAATGTATAAGATTTTCAGTGAATTAGTTAATTAAAAATCTGAAACAAAAGGATTCTCTCAGATATTACATTTGACAGAAAAGGTTTATTTTTTCAACTGGACAAAATGCAATGTGTTGTAACTAATCTGAATATAGAAACTGAGAACTTTGTTTTAGAGTCAAGGTTACTATTTTCTACTTCTGCCTCTAAAAACTGAATCTGTGTACAAAGGTGTGATGTTGTTTGTATACATAAGTCTCAATGCTTCCCACGTGTTCCTTTGTACAGGATGTGGTTGTAAATGAAGGTGATCATGTCTAATTTTGATCCCATAAACTTCCCTAATTAAAGTTTTCTAAAATGTTAAAGTGAATACATGGAAAAAACAAGTTTTAAAATAATAATCATTTAAAAACTCTCCAAAACTAGATTAAAATTGTGATAGCAGTAAAGGAAACACCGAGTTATAAAGCTTGAGTTATTGGTTTATTGATGGGGAAAAATACTTGAAGATCCTTCCTCCATAACTTAGAAACACCAGATTTAGGATATACAAACCTGTTTAATTATAAATTAAAAATTCTGTTTTCAATAAGGCCTATTATACACCACTTCTGTTTGTAAACAATTTTCTTCAGTAAAGAATAAAAGACAGGAAAGATACATACAGTTATTCATTTAAAAAGAGTATTAGAAAATCCATCTCAAATAATATCTACATCATTGAATCCTGTGCACAGTTGGTGTTAGCCTCTTATTCCTTTAAACATAAAAGTATGTGCAAACTCTAAAACAAAGAATTTTGTTGATATTTCCAGGTCATTCTATATCCATTTTTTCCCCTCACTTGTCTTCCTGGAACAAGAACCCTAGTATCATCCACATTTTTTCTCTCAGTATTTGAGGAGAACAAGATGATTCATGTTCTATGGTTCTGTTGAAAAATTAAAAAACGTGGGGATAAGCCCCTGTGTAGAACCTATGAATTCAAAGAGATATTTAAATAGATATTTAAGATCTGTTTCTTTGTGTTCAGAAAGCATATCATTCAGCCTCTCCCACCTTCTCTTCTCTAGCTCCTTCAGCTCTCTCCCTCCCTTCCCTCTCCCCAACTTTCCTTTCCTACAGTCATAAAAATCCTCCAGTTGGCCTGATTCTACAGGTACTTAAAATTTGAACAGGATGAAAAAAAAAAAAAGAGCTCTTTGTCCTGCTACCCTGCTTTGTTTTTGAGGAACAAGGGCTGCATCCAACTGTGTGCAGGGTTTAGTCCTGATGCTGTACCAGGGATCAAAGTAGCGTTGACTGCATACAAGGTAAGTTCCTTAGCCCTGTTCGATCTCTTAGGCCTCCAAAAGTTCTGGCTTTTTGCCTTGCGCTCTCTTCTTACAAAGAACGAAGACATCATTAACTCAATTGCTCAGAATTGTGAAATGTATCTCCCTGTATTTCTCACTCATCATAGTGAGAAAACTGATCATAGTTCCTCTTGATTATATTCACTAATTATATTATAAATGTATCCATTTCTCTATGTTCATATTGTCATCACCAAAATGTACACCATCATTCATTTCTCAAAACACACACACACACAACTTAGGAATTAAGCTTCCATATGACACAGGAATTCCTCGTAGGGGAATCTACTCCAAGGTCCCAATTTAGAAAAAAATATCTGCACTCTTATGTTTATTGCAGACTGTTCACAATAGTCTAGATCTAAAACAACTCAAATCGTCGACCTCAGATGATTAGATTAAGAAACTTTTGTACATATACAAAAATGGATTATATAAAGAGATAAAATATAAAATTTGTTGCCATCTGGATAGAGCTGGAGAATGAAGTTATTCAGAAAAAGAGGTACAGACACAGAATAATTAAACTGTAGAATATGAATAAACAGAACAAGGGAATAACAAGTGAATAAATAAATAAAAAACAATAAATAATTAACATGACTAAACAACAGAAGTTGGGCAGTTGTTTTCAATAGGAAGCTTACCAAATGGATGAGGTAGGGGGACCGTTGTAGAGGAATGTGGATATATGGTGTAGGGGGTAATGCTGAATAGTTCATGTATGAAACCCTACTAATAACAGTTTTTATAGCACAGTGCCCTAAAGAAACAATTTTCCAAAATAGACTTTGGAAATGTTCTTTTCATCCTTCCAGTTAAAATGTGATTCAATTTTTTTTCTTTTTTTTTTTTTTTTGGTACCTTTTCCAATGAAGGTTTTAAGCAGGTAGGGTTATCAGAATATTTGTTATTCAGTGTTTACATGTGAAAGTGTGTACATTATTGCTTAAACTCACTTCTAGTAAAAGGAAGAGCATTGCTCTAGTTGTCCTACAAACATGTTCTGAAGCTCTATTTATATAGCTCATCAATAGCTATGAAATATTCAACAAGGAAGACAACCTGCCTTGATATATGTATGTACTGCACTTGTTGCAAATCACAGTGATAGAAATGATGGATCAATTTCACTTTTTCTTTTGCCTTTATTTAAAAAAAATGTATATAGCACTGTTTATAAAAATATAGATAACAAAAATGTTCTGTTTATTTAAACTATAGATAAAATGTAGATTAATTTCATTTTTTCTTTTGCCCTTTTTTTAAATAATTGTTATTGTGACCAATGTGAATTACAAGTCTTTCACAGTTATATTTAAGGTACATAGTGACAATGAATCAGGGCCATTCCCACCACCAGTGTTGTCCTCCCTCCACCCCTGTTCCCAGTATGCATCCCATATTCCATCCTTTGTCCCATGGACTGCTAGTGTAATGGGTCCCTTTTGTGTATAGCTTGTTGTAGTTTGGATCTCTTGTTTCTGTTGTCATTGACTTTGGTTTGGGTATTTAGGTTTGACCATTTTTTTTTCCATGCAATGCTTCTAAAACCTCTTGGCCCCTGGATCCCATCCACTTTTTTTTTTTAAATCAGTTTGTAGAAGACATAGAAATATGAGGCAGAACAAGATAATTCATGTCCTATGGTTCTGTAAAAAAGTTTAAAAAGCAGGCAGGAGGCCCTGTTTCAAAGCTATAAAATTAAATAAAATTAAAAGAAGAAAAAATGGGCCCGGGAGATAGCATGGAAGGTAAGGCGTTTGCCTTTCATGCAAAAGGTCATCAGTTTGAATCCCGGTGCCCCATATGGTCCCCCGTGCCTGCCAGGAGCAATTTCTGAGCATGGAGCCAGGAGTAATCCCTGAGCACTGCCGGGTGTGACCCAAAAAAAAAAAAAAAAAAAAAAAA